>JANHGC010003629.1:116864-130623 GCA_027560395.1 Boaedon fuliginosus
TCTCTGTTTCTCTTTGCATTCAAGCTGGGTGGCTGCCTCTTCTCTCCTCCTCGGAGCAGAGCAAACACACTGGGTGGTGGGGGGAGGGGGAAATCAACCTACCTGTCTCTGCAGCATCAGTAATGTGACTGAGTGGGTGTGCCCAACTCATCACTCCCAGCAAGGTGCCGCCCCACCTTACTGTGAGTGATGTTGAGTTGGCCATGCCCATTCAGTCACATGTACCATCAAGCCCCACCCACCAAGCCCTGACCACAGAACTGGTAGGGAAAAATTTTGCATCCCACCACTGGTTATAAACATCTGATCAAAGAAGAAAGTGAGAATTTTTGTCTCTTCCTGAACATCAAAAAGACCAAATTCATGACCATTGCAAGGAATGGAAACATCAAAATAGAAAAAGACAGTGAAGAGATGGAATGCATAGAAAAAATCACTTTCACAGATCACTCAAACTGGTGAATGCAGAAATAAAATGTTGGGTTGCAGTGGGTCAACAGGAATGATGAACATGAGCCAAATATGGAAAAGCAAGGACATCAGCCTGGCAACCAAATGTAGGTTAGTCCGTTCTATTGTGTTCCCCAAAGCTACCTATGGTTGTAAAAGCTGGAGCTTAAATAAGTAAGACAGGAAGAAAATCAACTATTTGGAGCTATGGTGCTGGAGAAGTTTCCTCCATATTCCTTGGACAGCAAAGATGACCAGCAGGCAACTAATGGAGTGCATAATACAAGACATTTCACTAGAAGGAAAAGTCACAAAACTGCTTCTCACTTATTTTGGCTATGTCATGCGAGGGAATTCCCTGGAGAAAGCAATTATGTTTGGAAGAGTTAATGGTAAAAGGAAACCAGTCCACCAAAGAATATGATGGCTGCTATAGCAACCAATCATCTTGTTCAATACAGATATGCTCTGAGAAAGAGTACCAAATAAAAGTATGAACTTTATATGGAACAGGATATAATCTTGGGTGTGGATTAAATCTATTACTCTCAGTAATCTGCCATATATCAGCACATTTGATTGGCAAATGTGTACTGCATATTATTAAGGATATGTTGAAATGAATTATATACAATTCATTATATTCTGTAATGAGTTCTTATCCACTGATCTATACCTACCCTCTGTAGAATAACTATTTCCATATTGTGCAGAATGTATATGTGGTCTGGATACAATTCCTTCTAGAAATCCAGCAATGGCTTTTATCTCAAAGCTTCAGTTTTCAGAAGCTGAATTTTAGAAGTGTCTTCCCTTCCTGAGACCCTTAGCCCTGTTACTGTTCAAAGATTCCCAGTCTTACTGCACAAGTAATTCCTTTGTATAACATCACTACACTTTGCTAGAGATGAGAGCTCAGTGGGAGATTTGTCAGTATGGCGAACAAGTACACTGCTCTTTTAAAGCAGATACATGATGCCCAACTTCTTGTACAGCTCTCAAAGCAGCAAAGAAAAATAAACAAAGCCTCTAAGTAATCTGCTAAAACAACCCTATTTCTTTATAGTGAGCACAAATCGACAATATATAGTTCATACAGTTGCCAGAAGCAGTAAAAGCCTGCTAGAGAAGTGATGGAAGTCCCATCCCTTTAACACACGGATTATTTTTCACAGCACACATGAGTTCCAAACAACAAATTGATGACATCAAATCAGGACTCAAAGCATTCTTATTATTATTTTTTTTAATCTTTATGCAGATGGTCATAAATACTCAAAGTAGAGACTGCATCTTCTTGAGAGGCTGTCCCACTGGAAGAAGGAGAGGCTGCATACCAAGCTGCGCCTGTACTGACCGTTATAAAAACGTCTTCCATGGACTTGATTGGTTACAGTGGGGTGGGCAGCAAGGGACAGTTCAGGGGAGGAGAAAACAGTTTTTAAGGGATTTTTTTTTTAGGGATTTTGGCGCACAGTTCTCAGTTCTGGCTATGCAATACTGTATTCCACTTGATCTCTAGTAAAATTATACCTTTTTCAACAAATGGAGTCAAGGATCATTTCTATTTAGCAGTTTAAGTTGTGGGCAGCCTGACAGTTAAACTGTTTTTTTTGCAGATGTAGACAAGTTCATTTCTCCTTATATTCTCCATTCAGATCACAACACCCAATACAAAATACAGCACCGAAATACTTGACTCGGATATTATTTTTTCTCACTCCTTTTCTCACTCCTTTCTCACTCCTTTTTTCTCACTTTAATCCTGAATTTGTTTTCTAAAAGTCAATCTTGGCAACACCAACAGATATGTAATCCTAAAGCTGAAAATGCTGGGTAATTTAGTGCCAACATCTGGAGGGATTCAAGCTGAGGAAGATTGGTCTACACTTATCTTGGTATTCCATAGGATAAAATAAAATAAAAGCAAACTGTGTGTGTATTTTTCTGGTAGCATTGTAATAACAGCCTTCATTGTGCTCTGTAAACCTTTTGCTGAGAGCTTTCTTATTCAATCTTGCCTTTCTCTGAAATTTAGCCATTGAGCAACTGCAAAACAGGTGGAACTTGCTTTTCCCAGCAATGGTTAACTAAAAAGAGTTCTGAGTTCTGAAATTATAAGCAAACTAGACAAGAATAGGGATCAAGTTGTTGGATTTGGATTAAGGAATACTAAATTTACATTCCCATCCATTCATTCAACTCATTAAGTGATTTTTGTTCATCTTATCTCTCAACTATTTCACTGGGTTGTAGTAAAGATAAAATGAGGGCACCCAAGTTAAACACTCCAGGTAAATGTCTAGTTTGGTCAATAATATATGAACAAATAAGAAAATAATGCAGGAACTGACTGATAAAATTTCAGATTGTATCAAGGAAATTGATTATCACTGATGTTTAAAGCTGGCAATTATGTTACTGAACCTTAAATCAGGCATGTCCGATCCACAGCCCACAAGCAGTTCTGAACAGGTAGTAATGCGATCCCACAGGTTCATAAACTTTTAATATTATGTGATTTATATAAATTAACTACATTTTATATTTATATACTGTCCAGCCCAACCCAATTCCTCTTCACTCAGTGTGGCCTATGCAAGCCAAAATGTTGAACACCTATGCTTTAAATAATTGAAATCCATCTTCACAATCAGTTATTGTTTCTCTGTCCTACCTTCCTCATATTTTATTTTGATTGTAAGAATAAATTTGTGATGACTCATCTGGATCCTTCCCCAGATATCTCTCCAGATATCAGCTCAGAGGAAGATGAACCAGTTCCAGGCACATCTGGAGGGGAATTGGTTAATGGTTCCAAGCAGCTGTCTGAGAGGGATTTGGCTCAAGCATAGCTGGAGCAGGACAGCCCTGAGGCTTCAGGTGGAGAAACCATGCAGCTGCAAGCCGGTCAGTAATGAGGAAGGGGAACTGTCCTCTGCACCTGATCCAAGAACACTTAGGGCAGAGAAAAAGGAGGAGCAGAGAAGGTGAGCTAGATCACTTGTGAGCAGAAAGCCTTGATGGGCTACAACAGAAGCTGGCTATTTAGCACTGCAGAGAGATAAATGCGATACTGGGAACCAGTGCTTTTTTTCTGGGGGAATGCACCGGAACGGAGTTCCGGCACCTTTTTTTCCTTAGACTTCTTTTGTATATTAGTATATCTATGGTGCGCATGCGCAATACAACGGGAATTCCGGTACCTTTTTTTTTTTAGAAAAAAAGCACTGCTGGGAACAATGTCTTCCTTTCCTAGCTGTGTTTTCTGGTCCTTGCGATTCTTGCCTTGTTTTGGATTGACACCGTGCTTGACTGGGGTTGTACCTGTGAAACGTCTTGTATTGTGGATTTAATTTTGCCTGGTGGGTTTATTTTAATAAGGAAACTTTCAAGTGCCTTGTGGATTCATTGGCCATTGCTCTGTGGACTAGCATTGTTCTGCTTGTGGCTGGACTTAATTGGGACAGTTCTGGGGTTTGGGTGAAGGGAGTTATGGGGGGGTATTAATCAACCCACCAAACCACAGTTACATGCCTTTGCACTCTATAAATTCCAAGATGGCGGCTGCGGGAGACGGAGGTGTTTCTGTTGCTCCGGAGGTGGCCATGGAAATCCTTGGTAGATCTCGCTCTCTCCGGGACTAGACAGCAGAACTGGGTGTGGGGAGAGAGCAGGTATTTGGGGGCCCTTGGCTCGTATTTCAGTGTGGCCTGCGGTATCGGCTCGGGGCTTCCACAGTGGAAAGAGTAGGAGGAGCCGATTGGGACCATTGACAATGCCGGCCTGGCGGTTTACCAGCGGAGGGAGCCAGCGCTCGGTCTTCAATGGCGAGGGGAGCCGGAGTGCGAGCCGACAAGAGCTGTGGAGTGGCAGTCCTCAGCTGGGACCGAAGCTGAGGAGGGTGGAGAAGGAGAGGAGAGACCAGTGGGTTTTTGGATTTGAAAACTGGGGAACTATCATGGTTGCAGACAATCCGGGGGACAAGGCTACGGAATTGGTTTATGGAGGCACCGGCTTTTTGGGATTTTCCGGGGAGGAGCTCTGGCACTGGCTTGTGTGCGGATGTCGGGGGTCCTCTCCTGGCACCCCAGAACGTTGGAGTATGGAGGTTATTGTGTACCATCTGGCGGGGTCCCCTGGGGAGGCCAGACTGATCTCCAAATTATTTTCTATCTTCCTTCTGTGGCTCGGACCTGTTGGTGTGGACTGAGACTGAACCCCACTTAGTGGAGGCTGGTTGAGGAAGCCTGAAACTGAAACTGTCTGTTTTCTAACCGTGATTAATTTGGGACTATAACTGGCTGAGTTGCCGTTTGAGACCTGTGGCCAGATTAAACTGGATTGAAGATCAAAGGCTGGCGGTATTGAGATCTTGTGGGCCAGCCGGACTGATTGGCCTAATGGCACATCAAGCCATAATTTGTTCTCCCCTTCCCCCCCTCTTTCTCCTCCTCCCCCTTTTCATCTTTTACTATCTAGGATTAAGTTATTGGCCGTTGGCTTCCCATGCCTGCTCCCCCCCCGCTCCATGTTTTCTGTTGCCTGTATCCCCATCTATACCAGAGAGAATATATTTTTATATTGCTATTTTTATAGTTTTAATGTTAGAGAGTTAGAGAGTTAATTTTTATATGTGTTTTAAATTCCATTTAAATTTAATTTATTCTTAGATAATAGAGTGCATGTAATGAGTGTGTTGGGGGTGGGAAGTGGGACTCCCGCCGGCTAGATATGGTGGTTGAGAACAGAGGGGGATGGGCCGCATCTGCAGAGAAGCTTAAGGGACAGCCGATCGCAGTGGTGACTGGGAGAGGCAGATATGGCGGGAGCCAGGGGGTTAGCCATTACTGGGGAACGCATACTCGCCAACTGGTGGCGGTACCGTGTTCCGACCCCTTGTGCTCAACTCAAGGACCCATTGGTGAGGGAATTCAGGGCCCTCGGCTCCAACTGTTGCTTTTCAATGCCAGGTCGGTGGTTAACATAGCCCCTCTCATCCAGGATTTAATTCTGGATGAGAGAGCCGACCTGTCGTGCACCACTGAGACCTGGTTGGGGGGGGGTGTTCCCCTTGTAGAAATGTGCCCCCCTGGGTTTCAAGTGGTGCACAAGCTGCGACCCCAGGGCAGGGGCGGTGGAGTGGCAATAATCGTTCATCAAGGGTTATGTCCACAGGAAAGTGCTGCTCTAGAGATAGGCGGGTGTAAGTCCGTCTTTATGAAGTTGGACCTTGGGGTTCAGGTGGGCTTGTTGTTGGTGTATCTGCCTCTCAGCTGCATCACAACAGCCCTGCCTGAGCTGCTCGAGGGGTTTCAGTTGGGTTTCAGAGGGAGCTTGGGGAGATTCCGGATTCCCTGGCCCGCAGCTCGACTGAGGCCTGGGTGGAAGCTTGGAAAATTGCCGCCTCGAGTTCCCCAAATGGGTGAAGAGAGGCGGGATATAAATAGAATAAATAATAATAATAATAATAATAATAATAATAATAATAATAATAATAATAATAATAATAATAAATATATAATATTCTAGACATATGATCAAATGTCAAAAAGATAGTACAATGAAATAATCCTGATTTCCTTGCATGAATTTTCACTACTGATGTCATGTAATGTTTAATACTATTTCTCATAGATATCTGAAGGAAACTGTGGGGGCTCTTTGTTTTCCAAAGGCTGGGCACACCACAGCAGATAACTACACAATGCTTTATTGTAGCACACACCTTCAACCAGCAGTTGCCTTGGGTTAATTCAATCCCCCCTAAATTTTGCAATTTGATCCAAATAAGTATGGTATTTAATGGATATTCCTTCTGTCAAATACAAGTTGTAAAGTTTCTGGAGTGGAATATAACCTTTGCCCCTCTCCAAAAGTTCTTGTACTTGTTGGGATTAGGTGCTGCCACAACATGATCACCCCTCTTCTGATTGCTGCCAAACACCAGAATTGCATCACAATGAGCTGCTTCCTGTGAGCTTGTGGTTCTGGCTGTTGTTTGTAGTAGTTGTACATTCTCAGACATCACTTCCTCATCTTCTCAGTGTCTTCTTAATGTTCTATCTACACACCCACACTTTTGTAAGCTAAGGGGCAGGGTGAGGTGCCTATGAACATCAGCACATTCCTAAAAACATCAGGTGTGGCTCAATTAGCCAGACACCTGGAACACAGGTGTGAATGCTTATGAGTAAGCTGTAAGGGGTGGGAGAAGGAATTAATGAATGAACCACCTATACTCAAGTTTCTGAAACTTTTACTGCCCTTTGGGAAAAGGGATGAGCTGAGGCTATTCTTGGGGAAATGGGGACAGAAAACATTTCTGCCTGGCTGCAGCTGCTTTTCTCAGGGAGTTTCATTCCCTTACAGAAACAATGACAGTTAAAATTCTATAAATGATATGAATTGTTCTACACATCTACAGCAATTATGAATTAGGGCAACCTAGAAGACTGCCTTGGTCGAGATTCCTCCTTGATACAGATGCTAAAGCAGATGTACATCTAATTTAAAGCAGCTGTACAACTAAAGCAGCTGCACATCTAACTGACAGTTAGAACAATTAATCAGTGGAATGACTTGCCTCCAGAAGTTGTGGATGCTCCAACAGTGGAGGTTTTTAAGGGCAGATTGAAAAACCATGTGTCTGAAATGGTATAGGGTTTCTTGATTGAGCAGAGGGTTGGACTACAAGACCTCCAAAATCTCCTTCCAGCGCTGCTATTCTGTTAATTAAAAAAAAACGTTGTATACTCATTATAAGGACATGCCACAAACCAAAGAAATGCAGAAATACTGTCAGTACAAACATATAATCAGACATTCTTCTGAAATAATAAATCTTCCCTCATCATCATATATAAACAATATGCTTTTAAATAATTATCAAAAATAACAAATAAGGTTTGTTTGCAAATCAGAACCTGCCTTCACCTGCTCTGTGCCTCTCATGCATTCCCTCACACCCTCATGCAACCTTCCCAACCTGTGTTGTGTCTGTTATGCACCCACTCTCACCCTCCTTGACCTTCACTTATTGTGGCCCCTTCACATCTTTACACACACTTGCTGCACCTTCCACACACCTTCACACACCTCCTTTCTCCTTCCCCCACCTGGCAGCAGCCACTTACCTGTCTGACAGCCTGGGACCTGCAACTTCCTGCTGGTTGCCCCATTGACTTTGGTTGTGGAAAGCAGGCAGGAAATTGCCTCATGTAACAATCATGGGGTTTGGTTGACAATGGCAACCAGGATTGCAGCAACTGCATCACTAAGCAACATGATTGCGCTTTATGACAACATGGTTTAGGGAAGGAAATCACGGCTCCAATTGTAATTGTAAGTCTAACCCTAGTGAAGTCTGATACATTATTCATACCTGTTTCATTTCACCTGAAATTCAAGATTAAAAATTACGTTCAATTATATGCAAATGAGGCTCTAATTTATCTTCTTTTCTGAGACTATAATTCTATGCATATATACAAATATTACTCAAAGAACTTTCAAGTTGCAAACTTTTGCCATTACAAACCTGTCTCAGCTCACATACAGAAGGTCCCAGAAGTCAGGAGAAAGAAGGAAAGGATAATCATACATATGTTGTATGCTAGAATTAAACTATTCCTGCCTTCTCCCAACTCCTGCTTGTATACTGTTTGCAGATCAGGTTGTTGTTTTGTTGTGGGTGGTGTGTAGTGACTGTGCATTTCTTTAATTAAGCTCAAGAGTGATAATGGGGAGGGGAATATGCAAAGAAGTGCCAATCCATCATGATGGAGACAAAGGTAGAGAAATTGAAGAAAAGGGAGGGGAGGGGAGGGGAGGGGACGGGAGATGCGGGTAAACATGGCATTTTCCTACATCACGAATCGTTCCACCGTTGGAAGAATCATTAAGAACAAAGAGAAGTTCATGGAATATGTGAAAAGTTCAGTGTCTATGCAATCCAAACTGATAAGCAGGAGGAAAAGTGATGGATGGAAAACTGCACATGCATTGGCTATGAGCTATTTATTATTTTTGCAATGCTGCTCTATTGCACGGCACAATTTTTTTTAGACTATTTAGAATATTTTGTGTCACCTGAAGAAGCAAGCAAGGATACCCAATTCCAAAATGTTTTACTGTCAGGTTTTCCATTGAGTCTGTTTGTTGGAAGCCAGCCATGAAGTGCGCAAATAGTGATTACAGCTGAAGGACACTATGACGATAGTAAATATACACAAGTTGTGAAGCTGCTGAATCTCAATTATATGGCTACAGGGACCCTGCAATCGTCATAAGTGCCCTTATGAAACCAAGTGGCTGCAAAGTGTCTGAATCTCAGTCACATAACCCAGGGACACCGCAATGGTCATAAGTGCAAAGATTAGTCATAAATTTACTTTTTCAGCACCACTGTAACTTTCAATGCTCACTAATGCATGGTCGTTAACTGAGGACCATCTGTATAGCAACAGATTTCTTCCCACTGATTCCCAACAGAGGACAAAATGTAAAAAATTCACTGAAATCAGATTCTTCTAAATTTCTCTTAAAATTACTGATAGAATCTTTAACAATTGCTTTGATTTAGGGTTTATTTTTTTTCTTCCATTCAATCTTGTCAGATTCTTAGAGACTTCCTAGACCAGGTGTGTCAAGCTCACGTTGTGACGCATCCAGCCCATGAGCCGGGAGTTTGACAGCCCTGGCCTAGATAAATCCCTGAAGTTTTCTTGGTAAGATTTCCAAAGTGATTTGTCATTCCTCCTTCCTAGGACTGAGAAAGAATGATTGGCCCAAGGTCACCCACTCACGGTCTCCTGATTTCTAGCCTGATGCCTTAATAACTACACCAAACTGGCTCTTTCAGGAATATTATTATCTTACTATTACTGAGGTGATCTCAGGATGTTATGCTTAATTTTATGTAAATTTTACAAGGATAAATAAAATATGACTAGACTGTTGTCAGCATTGGTTTTTCCCCTTTTCTTTAGTTATACAAGTAAAATCCATTCATTTCTGTTCCAAAGATCCAATGCCAATCCATAAACCATTATGTGACTGTCATTAATTTAGCTGCTGTATTGATGTTAGAAATACCCATACTTGCATACTGGACTGTCTTTTTCACAAATGTCCTTGAATGCTCTAGATTCTCTCCTTATAAACTGAATATATATTCAGCTTTGCTATTCTAACATTATATTTGATATACTAATAGGTAGTGGAAGAAAAAGAAAAGGCAATTTCAGCGCAATTTTAAATGTTACTAAAGATGTCTGATACCTTCATGATAAATTTACCTCTTATTGGTATCCTTCTTGACTTCTGATTTCTTTTGCTTCTATCATAATTCTTCTAAAATAAAGTCTTCAAATATATAAAAAGTATATTATGAATATTCATTACAAACTTTTTCCATGGAATAGAAAGAAGTCCTTGTTCACAGATCAGTTCAGATCTCATTCAGAATTAACCCTTCCATCTTGTTTTATTTCAAGAAGAGATAATATTATGTACAATTGTTGGATTCTTTCAATAGTTTGTCAAAAGACATGATTAGTTCAAAGAAGTGTATAATTGTATATCACTGCAATTACCAATGGAATTCTTTGCCCCTGAATTCAATCCTTTGCCTTTCTTTTCTTTTGATTCTTTACATTTTAAATTGTTGCTATTAAGCTAATGGTAAAGTTTATAACAAAAGGTGTAGAGGAAGTATCTCCAAAGCATCTATGGTCTTTTGAAGCACTTGTATACCACAATAGGCAACTGACTTAGAATCAGGAGTGTAGTTGAAAACAATAATAGAAGAAAGTGTTCCTCTATGTCAAACTTTGAAATCAGTTCATTTATTCCTCTTGGGATGTTAATACAAATGCATCAATTCACCTTGGTAGGTCAGAGCCATTACAACCAGATTAACACTGGTTTTTGTGATGTTGCATTGGCTTCCAATAGATCTTTGAGTACAGTACAAAGTGCTGATTTTTACCTATAAAGTCATACATGGCTTGGTGTCCAGCTATCTCCAGGACCAACTCTTTCAAGTAGAAGCAATCAATCTAGTCCATTCATCTTAAGTAGGTAGATTGAGGATGCCTCTTCATTCATGAGGTTTCTACAGATGACCAAAGAACAATGTTTATCTTTTATTGCATCATTTCTCTGGAAGAATGTTCCACTGAAAATTTATATGGCACCCTCCCTGCTGAGTTTCAGGAGGCAATAAAAACAGAACTATTTTGCATAAATTTTAATTTATAAAGATTGTCCCTTGAATGCTGAGTTGAGTTGATAGTTTTTTAATTGGTTTTATGTATTTGAATGGAGGTCCCAGTGGAAATCGCCAGGAGTCATTAAATGCAAATAAATAAATACATTACTATGGATATACAACTTTTGGCTTTGAGTCTGCTTCACAAGCTAATAGGTCAATCTTATTAATTCTTTGATTGGATTGTTTGGTTTGTAACTTGACTAGATCAACTTGCAGCAACATTCAATGGTAGTAGCTTCAGTAGTGGCAGATTCATCGGCAACCTTTAAAATCCATTAGTTTCCTTGGGAAGTGCTGGGTTATAAAACATGCTATGCCAGGCTAAAATGAAAAGACATACTTTGTGATCCAATGTGTTCTAGGAAATCCAATTGACATGTTATGTCGACTTGAGTTTTGTTAATCCCCATTTAGAATTATGCATGCTTAAACTTAATCCCAAATCAAATAAACCACAACAGCCATTTTTCCCACTTCTGTGAGTAACTAAAATTGAGGTCCAGAAAGTTTTCCGTATCAACCACCAAATTCAAAGCTGGAAATAGATTTCCTGAATTTGCATTTAATGTTATATGAAGTAAACCTTTACAGTTTCAGAAAGTCCAAATCCTCTGGAGTGATTTTTTTTTTTGAGACTGCCAGTCCACATTTTCTAAAGTAGCTCACAGGAACATGACTAGTCAGTTGTGCTACTATTGTTCAAGGATACAGTTCAGCCATGCAGCATTATTTTCCCAGCTGGCTCATGCAACTGAATGGTTGAATTAAGCAGCTTGCAATAAATAAATAAATAAATAAATAAACAGTCTCATGTCAACTTAAAAATGAACTAATGTTATCAAATAACCTTTTGTGGCTCACTGCCTATTTTAGCAGAACAGAATTATTGCAGAAGAAAGAAAGAGCTGTCCTTTCAGATGGCATTCCAAAAACTAAGCTTATATTTGGATTTTCACAAGAAGCACAAGTGAACTGGAATTCATGGGGGCGGGGGCCAAAATATTCAAGGCTGTGCAAAACTTTCAAAGGGATGATTCGCTTTCAAGAAGCTT
Organism: Boaedon fuliginosus; assembly: GCA_027560395.1. NCBI lineage: Eukaryota > Metazoa > Chordata > Lepidosauria > Squamata > Lamprophiidae > Boaedon > Boaedon fuliginosus. Next base: position 128,643 of record JANHGC010003629.1, read on the forward strand.
CAAATAAGCATCAGCCAAAGCGAGTTTATGAAGCATTGTGGTTCCCGTCATCTCTAAGAAGGAAACATAGTAACCACCTTAGGACTGCCAGTTCAAGAATGCAAACATCTGGGTGACTGCCAGAGGGCAGCAAAGAGTTTGTCTGCAATTTTACAGCCCTGAACTCCCTAATCATGTAACCTTAATCATTTTTCTTCTCTACATTTTACTTCTTTTAACTTCAAAGTTCAAGTTATTGCCCGGCTGGGCAGTCTTTGCTAATATACAGTGATACCTGCCCAAAGTGGTCATTTTGGAATCGATTCAAAAAGCATCAAAAATCATTCAGGCTGGGTATCTCCAGCACACACTACACACGACCCTGCAGAATCTTACATAATGCCACAAACCATCACTTTTGTGTGTGTGGGGGGGGATAAGAATAACTTCTTTTTCCTGCTATTGCCCTTTACTCTCTGGTGGTTTATCCAGACTAGAACTTTTGATAAGAACTATAGACTCAAATGATTTTTCAGGTTTGCAGCACTGGTGCAAACTGTTGAGAATCCCAAAACTACTCAATGTGGAAACACTATGGTCTGTTCCTGGGCAGAAGGGTGACAAAAGTCATTTTTCCACAAAACATGGTCAACGTGACTATCAGAATTGCTTTATTGAGGAGAAGAAGGCAAATTTTTCACTTCTCTGATGCAAGGCACTTTATTTCCTTAGTTCTTTAGTTCCCCTTGACTGGAGAAGAGAGGTGGAGTGTAAATAAAATAAATAAATCAAATAAATACATTTCCACTGTCTGAATTGATTTGCCTAAGTGAGCTCCATTTTATTTTGCACAGACTTAAAACCAATCCTATATTTCTTCAGGCAGCCACGAGGGGGGGAAATGAGTAAAATATAAGTAATTAATGTCAGAAATAAAGAAAAGTAAGGGATATAATATATGAAAAGGGGACACAATAAGATTAGCATGAGTTTGATGAAAAAAACAATGCTTCCGAGGAGCCTGTAGGATTCCCACATTATCTAGAGACATGCAAAGATTATTGATGTGATAATGATTGATATGACTATGACTAGCCAACAGGCTACATAGTTGAAAGAGATTTAACTCATAATTAATATTATACTTCATTATAAATGTGTAACAATGTTGGAGTATCAGAACAAGGCACAGTATGTGGGTGTTGGTATGGAAATGAGTTGCAGCAGCTTCACTATGCATAATACAAAGGACTTGCTAAGCAATCTGGAAGAACTATCAAGGTTTTGGCTTCTTTGTGTACTCTTGAAGCCTTTACTTACCTAGGTTAAATGATAAGCCAGTTTAAAAAGCGACATGTTTGTACCTTCCAGTTATTCAGTGAAGCAGTTCTGGCTTTATATCTCAGCTATTCCTAACATTGTATTCTTCTGGACAGAGAGCACTGATGTTGTTCTTGGGGTCTGTTGGAGCCACTCTCCCACATTAGGGATCATAGCTCCTACTACCATTGGGACCACTTTGCCTTTACTTTTCATAGTCTCTCTAGTTCCTAGTTCAAGCTCTAGAATTTTTCCAAATTTTAATACTCCTTCTTCTTTCTGATGTTGCTGTCACTAGGTACCACTACATCTATCAGCAGTGCTTCCGCTGGTCCTTGTCTAGCATCATGGAGCCCAGATGATTGGCCAGCACCTTCCTGTCCATCTGAATCTGAAAGTCCGGCAGGATCTGAGCCCTCTTAATATTTTGTAGAATCTCCCATCTGAATTTGGGAGGTTCTAGCATTGTGTGCAGATGTTCGTGTACCCAATGCCAACATTCAGTGTGCCATTCAGTGCATGTTCTTCCTGCCTGCATCTTACACCCTGCCACTAGGTATTGAATTGTGTCTAAGGCCTCTCCGCATAAGCTGCACATTGCTCCAATGCAGGGGTGGGTTTCTCCCGGTTCGCTGGTTACCCGCTTCGTGGGCGCGCTTTCCGAATGTCTGTCAAAAGCGCG
>JANHGC010003630.1:2535-13175 GCA_027560395.1 Boaedon fuliginosus
CACAAATGGATTTTTGGGTTTTTTCCCCTAAATTTTGGGGCCAAAGTGGACCCCCCCCCCCCGCCATTTCACTGCCAAGCTGCTCTACTTAGGCCTGCAGCTCTCCAGCCAATAAGGGTAAGGTATGCAAATCAGCCAAAGAATGCTGAGCACTTCCCTCCTCCCAGGCACTTAACTGACAAATTCTACTGCTTTAGCAGGCAGGGAGGGACCAAGGAAGAAAGGAAGGGTGGGAGGGAGGCTACCACAGAACTGCTGTACAGGCAGTCCTCCACTTATGACCATCGTTGAGCCTAATGTTTCCATGGCTAAGCAAGAAGTTGTTAAGTTTTGCCCCCATTTTATGACCTTCCTTGCCATTGTCATTAAAGCAAATCCCTGCCATTATGAAATTAGTTACCACGAAATCCTCGGCTTACAAGCCTAATTAAGCCCAACATTTCTGTTGCTCAGCCAAACATTTGTTCGGTGAATTTTGAACCCATTCGATGACCCTTTCTCGCCGTGGTCATTAAGTGAGTCAGTGCCATTGTTAGCTGAAACAGAGCTGCTATACAGGCAGTCCTTGAATTACAACCACCATTAAGCCCAACGTTTCCGTGCTAAGCGAGTTGTTAAGTTTTGCCCCCGTTTTATGACCTTCCTTGCCACGGTCATTAAAGCAAATCCCTGCCGTTGTGAAGTTAGTTGCCACAAAGTCCTTCGGGAATTGGGTGGCATAAAAATGTAATAAATAAATAAATAAACCTCCATACCTAACATTCCAAATGAGGAAGAGTGGGGAGGGGGAAAAGGATGATGAAGACCAGGTGAAGGAGGAGCAGGCAAGAAGAGGAGGAGGGTGAGAGGATGAGGGTGAAAGAGACAATTAAGAGGAGTACAAGAGGAGTACAAGGATTGCCACCTCGAGTTCCCCATCTGGGTGAAGAGAGGTGGGATATAAATCGAATAAAATAAATAAATAAATAAATAAATAAATAAACTGGCTCTTCTTCAAGCCGGGCTGGCCATCTGTGGTCATCCAAGCAGATGTTTGTGTCCCCTTGGAAGCGGCACGCCGGCCATCAGCACTTACTAAGCCCCAACCGCCCCCATCCTTCTTGTGCCAGTTCAATATATGAATGCTTCTAATTTCTGTTTGGCCTTGAAATGTTATCCTGGCAGAGCAGCGCGCCTGAGAACTGCTGCTTCACCTGCGCTTTCAAACTCCTGGGCTGTTCGCAGGACAGGGCTGGCCAGCTAGTTCCCTCATGGGGCAAATGCGCTGCTGCCTGGCATCCAGACAACCTCTGGAGACTCCTCTGGCCTCTCAAATTCGGAAAGGAAGAGGGGAGGCCGGCCCCTGGCTTCTGGCTCAGCCGTCTTTCCCCAGGTTGAACACTTGAGTCCCAGGAGGCAACTGGGCTTTGTGCTTTCCCAGCTTACTCTCTTCTGCTGAACCTGCTGGGCCAGTTTCCGGCTGTGGGAGTTACCGAACTGAGTCACCCTCCTGCCCATGAAACCCGCCTGGTGCAGGACCGGCCGGGGCCCCAACATGCCTCACCTGCAAACGCTGTAGTAACGGCTCTGGAGCGCGAAGGGGCTGGGCTGAGTCTTTAGGCGCTTCACTTCCATCTCCTTCCAACTGTCTTCTGCCCATTTCCTCTTCGCCTGCCTCCTCTCCTCCTGCCTCTTTTCAAGATAATCTGCGTAAGTCTGAATCCGGTAACTTTCAGCATACTTGCTGGTATTAACCGCTGTGGAAAGAGTTCAGTACAAAATCACTCAGAAGGGAATCCTCTCCAGGACGGCTTCCCTCTCTGGTTTTTGTTTAACTTTCCCCAGTCTTCCAGGGAGATTCAAGAAAGAAAGTCGGCCTGAGCAAAGGGTCTCTCTCTCTCCACCCTGTTGCTTGAGGGCCAAGCATGGCTTGTTAGAAAACAGCATCCAAAGCTCCTCAAGTCTTCCATTTTTTCTTTCCTCTTCAGTGCCAGAATTCTTCCAACCACGCAGAAGCAGGAGGGGTTGCAGGCTTATGGAACGGATTCATGCACCCAGGACTCTCGAGAGGGCCTCAGTGCTCACTGGCAGCCCTGTAATCTCTCCTCTGCCAGATGGTCTCCGGGTGAGTCAGCAGAACTCATCCTCCTCAGCTGACGGGGCACCTGCTGCCTCCGAAAGCTGCCCAGCGGCTCTGCAGACCCTTACCACACCCTCCGCCCCTTGACCCCAATTCTGCCAGAGAGCCAGCTCTGTCAGGCTGGGGGCCACTGTTTCATTTCTGGGTGGCTTCTGTTTTCTCTCAGAGATGCTCCACAGGCCTTTCCCTTTCCCAAGACCAGTCCTGCTCACCTGAGAACAGCCCAGCCAGGTGGACGGCGCCCTTGCACCACACTCCAGGAAGGGTCACCTTGGATGACAACCACCTCCCCCCCAAGCCTGTCTCCATTTGCTCTTGACAAAGAAAGCCCAGCTCATGGCTGCCCTGCCTGGGTGGGCAAACGAGCTTCTGGGGAGAAGGAAACTTTGAAACAAAACTTTACTTCATCCATTAGAAAAGGTGAGGCTTTGGCAAAACGAACCATCACATCAAGGATTTTTTTTGACGTTGCAGAATGAGGAAAAGGGAAGTGCCAGAGCCCGAAAGAGCGAAAGCAACCCTGTGTCAGACTGCTGCGCCTGTTGCAGCAATCGACCCGAGTCTTGAACTAAGGTCCGAGGCCACCCTGCCACGCAACCCTCCATCCTAGGCTGAGCCTCCCAGAGCCTGCTCTGGGCGGGAGGTCAAGCCCTCCTCCCTGGAAGATCCTCCCACAGAAGGCAGCTGGATGGACGCATGGACAGAAGCTGCGGGGGGGGGCACTCCTGCCTATCACGCCGAGGCAGCACATCTGAACTTCCCAATGCTGCTGGATGCTTCCAGCTCCAGATGCTCAGCTCTCCTGCTGCTGATCTGGCAGGACTGAGAGCAGAGCTGGCCTGCAAAGGGTTGAAGGGATGGCATTCCTTGGTCCCTCTTTTCCATGCCTTTCCTCTCCTGGCATTTGGCCGCTCCCACCCGGCAGACCCACCAGAAAGAGAAAAGTTAGCAGACTCCATGGCCCCACAAGACCAATAGTGGAGGAAGGGCTAAAGATATAGGGAACTTCTTTAAACATTCAGACTATTAGCAGAGGTTTAGTAAAATAAACAGCCGTGAACCTTGCTTTTCAAGGTTGGATGGTACTCACCAATCTGTACTTGTTCAGGCTGACTCAAGGATACAAATGCTGATGTATCGTCAATCCAGCACACGTGAATGTTTCCTAAAATTGGAAGGGGAATGCAAACTCTATTCTGATCAGATCTGTCCAAGCACAGTGGAGATGACATCACCTGGAGAGGGGCAGCTCTCATCCTGGAGGGGGAAGGCTAATCCCCCTGAAGCAGGGAGGGCCAGAGGGAAGAGCGACACCTCCCAGCACAGGGACACGTCAAGGGAGGGGCAGAGGCTTTGCTGAGCTGTGCTGCCCAAAAGGGCCAGGAAACCCACTCCCATTCGCTCTCTGCCCACCAATGCGAGGGCCTTTTGCTTTTAGCCTTCCATTTGGCCAGCCTTGATGCCCCCCTGCCAAATTCAGCTGCTCTTCACTGGAAGACGGGTCTACTTACCGAAAGCACTAAAAAGCTGGTAAAGGTCACTTGTCTTCCACTCTTTGGGAAAGGTAACATAAAGGACATGATCACGTTTTGGCTGCACTACAAAACCAGAAGAACTTGATATGAGGAAGTGATTTATATTTTTGGTAAGACCGGCTGCATGCTCCCCCGACGCACCCCGGAGCCAAACAGCTATGACCAATGAGAGATTTTCCCCACTGGGCTACCACACAAAAAGATCCCTCCGGGGAAGGCAGGCTTGTATCGGCTCACGCACATTTCCTTGCCAACCTTCAGTCGATTCCTCCTTTTCCCGCAGCTCAGCCCCCATTAAAAGAGACAACATTTCTACAGGCTGCTGCAAAACCAAAAAGGTGTGAACCATCCCTCTATTTTGAGATGGGGGGAAAACACTTACAATCTGGTCCTTCCAAATTGAGATATGGAATGTCCATCACCCTCATCAGAAATAATCTGAAGCAAAAGTTAGCGTCACTTGGCTATTATACTGGGCTCTTATAAATAAAAACAGAATAAAATGAAAAGATTTCTTCGTCTCCGCTTATCTAGCTCCATGAAAAGCTAGCAAAAGAGCACCTCTGAACTACATGGAAGAGCAAGATGCCGCTAGCCTCCCAAAAGCTGGTACCTCAGGGTCTCAGCCTAGGGCAGCAGCTTGCCCTGAACAGCAGGGCAAGAAAACCTATCTAGCAAACCCATTGGTACTGCTCTAAATGCCAAACCTCACTGAAAAAGCCACAGAATTTCAGAAAACAGTGTTATGGTTTTCAAGGTGGTTGTTACTTACTTGTTGAAAAAGGGCTCTATCAGCTTTGAACCGGCAGAGACGTGATTTGCGGGAGGGCTGAGAAATGACCCTAATGAGAAAAGGACAGGACAAAAATCACTACGATGAGCCGAGCGGAGGCTGCGGCGCAATGGGAGACGGTCAGAGTACCTAAGAAGTTTGCCATGGAGATGAAGCAGAGGCCCGTGATGTAGGCGTCATAACCAGCTTCATGTAGCTGCTCTGATGCCGTGTTGTAGCTGGGAAACCCCTCGGCACTTTCTGAGGAAGGAAAGGATGCTTTTACTCAAAGTCACCTGGCTGGGAGGAGGAACACTTTAGTCCAGACAGGGGTGCAGAGACTGCTTGAGGTGCCCAGTTTCCTCCCAGAGACTGCTGACCCCACCCCAGCAGTCTCAAGAATGTCTTTATTCTGCCTCTGATGAAACAGTATCATAAATCGCAGCCTTTTTCATCCAGCTACTGGTTCAATAGTGACACCAGCTTTGTGTGTTTCTGAAGCCCCAATCTAAATTGCCCATCAAAATTATATAGAAATGGTAGCTAGAGAGAATCCAATAAATTTCTCCCCGCCAAAGCGAAAGCACAGCTTTAAATGCTCACTTGCCATGCCTACTAAAAGCCAGATTTCAGCTGCTCTTCGTTTCCTTACCAACTCTTGGAGGGCTGAAGGGCGTCTCCTTCAAGCGCTTTTCCAACTCTGCCAGGGATGTGTTCTTAATGATTTCCTGAGAAGAGAAGAGAGCACGAGGCATCTCTGGTTGCAAGCTGATGTCAGCACAGTACAAGTGTGTTCGCTCTCTGTCTCCCTCTTCTCTCTCTCTCTCTCTCTCTCACACACACTGTACACGCATGCTTCCCAAAACCCTGGCCTCCTTGGAAAGACCACAGTGGTTGTAAAGTCTTTTTAGAAGTCAAAAGAGAGTTTGAGAGTCTTAAAACCAGCACCATCTCAGAAGTTTTAAATTATGCCACAATCCACTAATGCAGTTTGGGCCAGGATTATCAATACCAACTGATAGCAAGAAAGCGAGAAGAAGTTGAAATCCCTTCTAATGTTTTCACCAATGTCTTAAACATTTGGAATTAACCAAAACATACATCCACTTGTGAGCCCTATGTAAAACACTTCCAAGGCAAGTTCACCAGCATTATTCTTGTCTTCACTCTAATTAGCAAAGACCATTAAAGCCCCCTGGTGGCCCTACTCCAACTGAGCAACAGGTAGGACTGACCATGTCAGGGGCACCAAGAGCTCCTGCTAAAGGCAGAAAGTGACACTCGGGACTTCTCCCAAGGCACTCGTCTCCCCCCTCCCTCCCCCAAACAGCCAAGCGTTTAGACGAAGGTCAGCTTTCGTCTGTGCTTAGAAGTTTTGCCTTCTGGCCAGCAGCAATGCCTCCTGAGGACAGGATTCTGTGGCCAGGAAAAGGCAGTTCACTGGGTGCATAAACAGTATATTATCCTTGTTGCAAAACAGTCTTATTCTATCTGTCTATTTCAGTTAACTTTGCTAATGACAATACTACTTCAACAGGTGCTATCAAGAAATGCAAATGTCCTACCTTGAATGGCTGAGTGCTTGACATCAATTTAGTGTCCAATAGCCTGTGAAACAGATTTTAGAGTTATAAATTCTAGAAAACATATAAGGGGTGGCAGGCCTGAAATAAAATGGCTACAATGAAGAATAAGCAGGAGCTTCCCAAGTTCAAATGTTTCATAAGAGGATTATAGCAATACTTTAACTGAGATCTCAGCTGCTTGTGGGCATCCATGGCTCTTAGCCTTGATGTCAGAGGGACTGTCTCTGAAGACCCTCTGCCAGGGGGGATGGGGGGGCGCTCCTTGGACAGTTGGAGGGCCACTGAGAAAACAGACAGTTGAAATGACTGGCTTACCTTGGAAAGACGCATGTTGCTAGTTCTTTGAACTCACTGAAATCCTGAAATTTAAAAGGAATCAGATTGTTGAGACCGAAAGAGATAATGTAAACTGCATCAATGCACACTTAATTAATTTGAGAAAAGCAAGGTTGCAATGCTGAAGAAAATATTACATGGATATTACATTCAAGATGCCATCGAAAGCATGGGTTTTTAAAATATAACAGGTGGTTGCCAGCTTAGGAGAACTCTAGTTAGAAAGTTTTGGAAGTTAAGAAATCTAGTAAGCATCCAGAGAAAAGCAGAGGGAATGTCACAGAGGGAAGCAGTCCCCCTTTCACTATCAACTACTGAGAGGAGCATGTTGACTTCCCGGACCAATCTAGTCAGTCCCTTTGAGAGGCAGAACATCATTCTCACTGGACCCAGGACGGGTGCTGGTCCCCACTTTCCACCCAGGATGACCAGTCTATATGTGCCCCAGACAGGTGAGTCTCTGCTGGACCGAATAGGGAAGAGGTGATTTTCCTGCAAAGGACGTGTTGAGGAAAAGCAGGTTTCAGTGCAAGGAAGAAACCACCAACCTCAGGGAGGGAGCAGTAGAACTGATGGATGGTGTGCATGACGTCCAGCAACATGTTGTGTCCAACCACGAGCTTGCCCTGTGGAGAAGCAACCCAGCCCAATGCTCAGCGATAGGCAGAGGATGTTCATCGCCACCACCACACCACACTGGGTTTGAGAACGTCCCTGGCTAACTTCAGCTGCCGATGGCATGCATACTTTCCCTAATGACTTCAAGGCAACAAACGTACCGAATTTGCAAGGGCGTGAATGACTCTGGAAAACCCCACCGCATCCTTCAGCTCTTCCTGCAAATGAGAAGCCCAAGTGAGTCGTTTGCCCGGTTCAGCCCAGCATTCCTGCAAATCAGCCTCCCACACTGGAGCTGAGAGGCTGCCCCCAGCCCAGCAAGCCAGTCCCTGCCCCGCAGAGGCACCAGAGGCACCTGCCTGCTCTCTCTCTCGCTTCTCCTGCTCTCTTCTCTTGCGCTCCTCTTCGTCCACTTTGCTGATGACCATGTATCGCTCCTTCTAAGAGCCACAAAGGTTAATGCAGGCACAAGCAAGCAAGAGCACATTGACCGAACGCTCCTACACAGCTTCATGCGTCAAATTCCTGGGTGGGGGAGGAGGGAGAATCAATCTGATTTTCTCACAGGGTTTTCTCCACCTGGGAATCCTGCAAGTTCCCACCCCAACATATCTGGAGGGCAGCAGCCCAGGAAGAGTGACTTTAAAACATTGCTCCTCAGTTGCAAGATTCAGAAGTGGGAGGCGAATACATGAGCCATCCCACCGGAGGCCTCTCTTACGTAAGGGTTTGGCCCCGGATCAGAACAGCAAAGGAGCAGCTGCCACCTGCCCACCGGAACTCTCCTAGTGAGGCCTGGAAAACCCCAGTCCTACCAAGGTGTGAAATGGAAATGCAGAACTCGTCACCTTTTCTGTTTCCACAGTTTCAACATGGATGCCTTTTGGATACCTATGGGGAAATTGAAAAAGAGAAGGATTAATAATAATCCTCTTAGGTTTGGAGAAAAAAAAATAATCAAGAAAATGGCACATTTGGCAATAATATCAGAAACCCAAATATCCATGTAAACTCCACGCTTGGTGAATAATAATAATAATAAAATGCCTGAATGGAAAGCAGAGTCAGCGGCCTGGCCTGGAGCTCTGCATCAACACTGCCCAGGAGACGGGGAGCTTGCCCTGTAAGGGGTGCAGCTCTCCTAACTGTGGCTCCCCAGAGGCGGAGAAGGCTGCTTCAGCTACTTCTCCTTGTAGTAACCGGCACTACTCACTTCCAGCTCAGCGTCTGATAGATTAGTTTCCTCTGAAATCTACAGAGAAAAAGAGAGCGATATTAAGGATGCCATTTCCCCTCCTCTTGGCTGCCCAACCGGCCTCCTCTACTCAAGGCTCTGCCCAAGACCCAGAGGAACAAACCCAGTGCATGGTTCCAGCTGCACGGTGGTGTTTCCTTCATTTTGCAGGAGATCTTCTATCCTTTCTCTGAAAAGGGGGAGAGAAGCAGAAAGCGTCTTCTTTGGGGCTGGCCTCTTCTCACAATGGGGAGGGCCATCTGCAACTAGCAGGGCACCAGCCCAGACAAGGCAGAACCATCGTCCCCCGCTGGTGCACAATGGCTTGTGTTCTCCAACATGGAAGAGCTGGCAAGTTTTACTATTTGCTGGATCCACGCTGTGCACATTATCGCAAATCACCATTTAAGTCAGTACTTTCAGAAATTCAAAGTAAACGGGGTGAGTGGGTGAAACAATGAGGAAGGAACCCACCAACATAACTGAATCCCCACAAATGTAGCATCAATGGATACTAAGCAGGCAAATGCAGATGGATGGGCCTCCTAACAATTTCCTCCTGAAGAGCCCCTTGTGGGCATACCTGCGAAGGCACTGTCACTGGTTAAAACCCCCATACCCTGATCGTGCGGGATCCCAAAGCCCAAAGCAGGGCCTCTGAGGGCTGAAAGTGCTCCAGAGAAATGTACTGAGGTGGTCAGCCTCCACCAGCCTCCCGCACTGCATGAGACAAGCTGCAAATCCATTTCCAGTCTGGCAGACAGCAACAGGAGGCGGCTCTTCTTCCTGGCAAAACTTTGTCTGACCCAGGAAATAATTGAAAACCTAAATGCAACAATTACCAGTGGTGCTGAGTCCCTCTCCAAGCAGACTATATATTCACTTACACAACCTTCTCAATGAACTTCTTCTGATCCTCAGGAACAGCCGATGGAGGCTTGGCAGCACCAGGTGACATATATGCCAAGCCCCCCAGCCCATTGGCTTGAGAGCGCTTCTCGTCATATTGCTCCCGTAATTGTCTTTCTTCTTCTTGATTTAAGTAAGGGATACCTTAAAAACGGGAGGAAGGTAGGGATGAGTGGGTGGGAGGGACTCAGATGAAATTCTGTTTAAAACTGCTCCAATTTAAACATCTGGACATCTAGTCGTCCTTTCCTATCCTAGTTTCCTTCAGATGCATTGGAATAGAACTTTTAACTCTCTTGGTAGGAGACAATTCTCAGTGATGGGAATTAAGCTTTAACCACAAACAATTACAGAAACATGATTTTCTTTCTTCACAATCAGATTGCACAATAACGGGAAGAAAGAAGTTGAAGCTACAGCTATAGAAATGCAAAGTTACTTTTAAAATATTTACAAAAGGCTTACCGTTTCGAAAAACTTTATTAAAATCAAATCCCTGGTTTGCTAAAAAATCTATACTTGAGCTCTGGAAGAAAAACAGGAAAACAGATTTATGAAAGATTTCAATCTAATGAAATTAATTTTTACCACTAAAAATGCCAATTCATGGTGGGCTATATATATTTTTTTCATTTGACAAAGCAATAAAGTTACAATCCCACAGATAAAATTCCAACTGCTGGCCTCGAGCAAGGCACAAGGAACTTCCAGGCAATTTACTTTTTCTCCAACATGAGGCTAGAAACCACAGCTGTGGGCGACATTGAAGTACAGAAAGTGCAAAGAAAAAAAATACTTCCTTCTGCAGCCATTTCATGTTTATGAAACTTTTCTCAAACTGATAAGATCCTTCTGACTTCAACAAAAACATACTTTTATTAATTTATAATCTAGCTTCCTAACTATAAATGAAACATTGTGCACCTTGCAACACTGCATTTGTATAAGATTGGTAGTGGAAGATTTTGCTTTGGATTCTCTGTGATTTTTGAATCAGAAGGGGAAAATACATATATACCTGACAGACAAACTTGACATCTGGTGATGTTCTGTTCAAAGGTTTGGGGAAAATGTAGAAGTTAAATGATTTCATGATATACCTAAAAGAAAACACAAGTTGAAAATCAATTTACAAGTTATGCAAGCTACCACACTTAATTTTAAAAACCAAGAAAAGAACATACTTAGATTCCGTGTGATCATACTTAAAAGTGCATAGGCCAAACTGGAACAGCAAGAAATCCATGGAATGCTGGGTGGGAAAAGAAATGAACTCTGAGCGGCCAGAGACAGAGAAACGGGGGAGAGGCGCCCAGAGGTTCTGAGCCACGGAGGGGCTGGAGCGAGGCGCCCCCCCCCGCACTCCTCGGCCCGGCGCCGCTCACCTTCCGCAGCTTCTGGTACCGCTCCTCGGGCGTGTCGAAGCCGTTGGTCAGCGCGCTGACGGACGGCCCGTCGCTGATGCCTGCAAGCAGAGCGAGTCCTGAGGCCTCGGCCGGGCGGGGGGATCCGTGGCCCGGCAGGGCAGCCC
>JANHGC010003630.1:16729-30451 GCA_027560395.1 Boaedon fuliginosus
CCCCCACTCCCCTGCCCTCCCCTTTACCTTGGTTGGAAGCACAGCTGATGTCAGATCAGCTGTGTTTCAGTTCTGGAGTCAAGTGCGGATGTGCAGGGGGAGCATGGGGGTTATGCATGCATGTGCAGGGAGTGGAGGTCATGTGGGGGTTCACGTGCACATGCACAGGGTGGGGGAACATGGGGGGACGCACGCACATGTGCGCACAACCCCCCCACTCCGCCACCCCCTGTGCATGTGTGCACAACTCCAGAGGCGAACCACAGCTGATCCGATGATCAGCTGTACTTCCAACCAAGGCAATACAGACCGGCATAGAGCAGGGGCAGGTGGGTGGGCCTACTTGAAGGCCATCATGCTTGCCCGGAAGGATGGCCCTGCATGCCATTTCCGGCACACGTGCCATAGGTTCGCTATCACTCTCCTAAAGGAAGCCAAATGGTGTATCTGATAACTAAGAAAATCATTCTAAAAACCCTTATATTACCTGCTATAGGTGGTTAAAATATGAGAGACATGGATTTTACAGAGGCCTCATTGGACCTAGAAACATCTAGAAATGGAACAAAAGTGAGTAAAGAACTAGAGATCTGAGGGATCTAAAATTATTTGGTTGCCTTTTAAAGGCAGCATGATTCCTGTTTAAACAAGTTTGTTGTTGGCATTGTTTATGCCATTTCCAATCCCATTTAATATAAGTGTATAGAAAATTGAAAAATTCAGAACTGCCATTCCATTCCACATTTTTGGTTTGAGGCACAAGAGATTCTAATACTAATATGCTATTTGTCAACCAGAAGTGCTTAGTAGTTCCTCAGAAGAAGCAAACTCTTTGGAAATTAGTAACTTTTGAAGTTGAACTTTTTAAAATGTGGAAACATTGCAAACATACATTTTCATATGGAAGATTCTACAAATGTGGCACAAAACCCATTCTTTGAAAAACAGAAAGCCGGTAATGGGCTACCATTACAGCCCTGATAAGTGAGACAGAATACCATACCTCTCTGAGTGTGGTCAGGGCCATTCAGAGCTCCTTGAATAGCAGCCTGTGCAGCCGAGTTCTGAGCTTTCAGCATTTCAATGGTTTCCCGTAGTTCTATGAGTTCTGATTCCTTTGGGAACAGGAGGGAAAGGCTCAAAATGTGTCACAGTAATTAGGTTAACTCTGGGGTAAAAAACACAGAAAATGGGATGGAAATAAGGGGTACGTGAAAAATGGAAGTGAAACTAAGGAGAAAATTTAAGATGCTTCTCATCTCAGCTAATCAAATGTAAAATCCTTAATTTGGAAGGTATTCATCTCTACAATTGCTGCAAGTAACAAGTTTTAGAGAGGAAATATAAACATTTGCGAAGACATGCATGATATTTCACATGGAAAGCAGGAAGAAAATATAGCATGAAATTATTTAATAAGTGTAACATATAGTTGAAACTATATCTGCTTATTTATTTTTATTTATTTATTTTATTTATTACATTTTCATGCCGCCCAACTCCCGAAGGCCTCTGGGCGGTTTACAACATTGATAGCAATAGTACTCAGACTTTATATACTGCTTATCAGAGCTTTACAACACTCCCCAAGCAATTACAGAGTCAGCATATTGCCGCAAACAATCTGGGTCCTCATTTTACCGACCTTTAGAAGGATGGAAGGTTTTAGTCAACCTTGAGCCTGGTGGGATTTGATCTGACAACCTGCTGAACAAGTCAGCAGTCTGCAGTACTGAGAGATAGAGATAGACTGCAGTACTGCATTTAACCACTGCACCATCGAGGCTCATTCTTCCATTACCATTTTCAGTTCTCATTTGATATACTGAAAGTTAAATCCTTTGAAACATTTATTGCTAATCAAATCAAGAATTTGGTTTTTTTTAATGTGCATATTAGGATATTTAGAAAAAGCTTATCAAGGTCAATATCAGTATAGTAAAATCTTCATTCAAACCATCTTTGGGGAATCTTCTAGTGCCATTCAATTAAATCCAAAATTACATCATCTGTTTAAATTTACATCATTTGTGTCATTCTATAGTTTAGTCATTTGTCATTGATATCACTATTACTCAGCCTCAGCATATTTAATATATGTGGACGTCAGCTCCCAGAATATCCCCATCCCTCATTTTTCATTCATTTTCATATTTAAGGTTTCAAACATTTTATTTTCCATATATCCAAAATGCATCCATTCATTTTTTCCAGAATTCTGAATGCAAGATCTATCAAGTAAATTGTGATGGAACACAAGAAGAAAAATGTTTTTTTCTGTTGTATAATTTTTCTTTTTTTTTGATAAAGCACACTTTCTTACAAAATTGCTATCACGTTATATGGAAGACTCACCTTTATTTTGTTTTGTTTTGTAGCACTGAATAACATCTCATTTAGGGCAATTTTAAATTACTGACATAAAATGTAGTTTATTTTCTTTCCAGTTTCACTGCTCTCCCTTTTTCTCACACTGTAAATCTTTGGAAATTGTATGTAGCATTACAAATTACAAATACACACACACAAATGTAAAGGGAAATGTTTTGATTCACTTAATTTTTCATTGATTCTTAAAACACATTTGTATTCCTATAAATCAGGGGTGTCAAACTGGAGGCCCACAGGCTGGATGCGTCATGAACAGGCCACGCCCACCCTAGGTGCGCAAATGGGAAAATTGACACAAAACATCACTTGATGGTAATGTGATCCCACGAGTTTGACACCCATGCTATAAATACTTAAAATGGGACTGCTTTTTTTTTCTTTCTTTTTTCAATCGCAGAACACAGGCAAAGCTATAAAAATATTATGTGGCTAGAAAAACATCTTGGAAACCAGACAAAGTCTTTCATGAGTTCCTTGGAAAATAGTTTAGTTTAGAGTACTGCAATGTCAAGAACTAGGCACCCAATGTGATGCAACATAAACCAAAATTATATCCTAAATTTACATGTCAACTATTATGTTAAATATATTTAACAGTTAGCTGCCTCGAGTTCCCCTTGATTAGGGAAGAGAGGCGGGGTATAAATCATATAAATAAATAAATAAAAACAGTTAATTCAAGCAAATCTATTTGTCCTATCCCCCTCAAGACAACATTGACTGAAAGGCTAAAAACATGAAACATTGTCAACTAATATTTAGTATTCTGATAATGTTGTCAAGTTACTCCTGTTGCTTTACAACTAGCTTTTGTTGTTACATTTTTAATAAACAGTAAACCCAGAGTCACAAATATTTTAATTAAAACCTGAAAATGAAAGATTTTATCTTCCTACTTCTTTCTGATACAGCTTGCTAATGTAATTATGAATAATGTGATTCTTACAGAGTAGCTTATTGTAAAGATTTGATAGCATGGGTCATGAAAGAAAAATGCACCTATTTATTTATTCCTGTACTCCTCTGTCAATGCAAACTCTAATAAAGTCAGTACCATTGGATTAAGTCAGATTCTCCACATTACAGCATCTGCTGTAGTCCAGAAAAGAAACTTGACTGTATTTTTGCCATCTCATTGTTTTGAACAGATCTTCTTCTACTTACAGTAAATTCTTCAATCATACCCTTACCTGCTCAAAAGTATATATTTTAAATTTAATGTTACATGCATGTATCAAATGTATGGAAACATTTCCATACTAGATTGCCAGTCTTCATTACCATTTTTTGCTTCTTTATTTTAACAATACCAAATTTTTTCAATGAATGATTTAAAGAAGAAGATCTACAGATATGATTTGCTAAACAAGCTGCATGTATTTCAATGCTGCCTTGAGGCTAAAATAAACATGGTGAAAATACCAATGGAAATCATAGTGAATGGGGCGAGGGGAAACTTCCCCCATTTGCTTTGGAAAGCATCTTTCGTATATGTAAAATTTTAAAAAGTTATTGGGACTTCCTGCATTTATACAGAATAGTTTCATCAAGGTTCAATTCCCTGTTCCCTCAGGTCTCCTAGAGCAGGGGTCCCCAACCCCCCAGGCTGTGCCCACTACCAGGCCCTGGCTTATTCGGAAGAGGAGCATGAAAGAGGTGGGCCGGCAGGCACACAGTGTTGGGTTCCAAGTAAGGCAACCATTATAAAATAAACTCTGAGGCATTTTTTTTAAGAAAATATTTTTATTTACAGGTAAAACAACAACATGACAGACATAAAACATATAAAATACAAAGACAAACAGTGAAATATATAATAAAACATTGTTATTTTTAGAAGATGGGTTTTTACAATCTTCTCCATTTTAATAATACAGTATATAATTCACTTTTGTTCAATCAAATATAATTTCTTTCTTTTGGTCATTATATTCTGGAAATTTCTACTCTCTTAGTCTCTTATTTAACCAATTATACCAGGATTGCCAACTTTGAAAAAAAATGTCTCCTCTTTTTCCTTCAATATCAGTGTTAATTTATCCATCTCGGCACAATCTAAAACCTTATGAATGATTTTCCCTTCCATTGATTTTTCATCTGTCTTCCAATATTGGGCAAATACTATTCTTGCTACAGTGATAATATGTGTCAACAGGTAGAACTTGCCTTTTTCTTTTATCCCTGTTATAATTCCCAATTGTGGGAATGCACAAAGGAGTGTCAAATAGTATCCATTTTCTGTACGTGTAGGCTAGCTAGATAGCTGAAACACGTATATGGAACAGGAATGCGAAGGACAACCTCCCACATGTTTCCACATATATCACTGCCAAAGACTTGTGTCTATCTCTGTCCAGGCCAAGCTATGCCATTGCCATGACAACGTGTAACCCCCTTATCTCACTCCCCACCTATCTCCTCCCGGACTCACCCCCCCTTCTCCCCCATGTCTATCCTTCCCAGCAACACATAATTTGCCCCCACCCATGATTGTTTTATTAGCACGCTGTAACTTTGTATTGGGTACGTATATCACATGTATGCTTATGCTTTTGGATGACGCTGTAGTTGAATAAAAAGGGGGCCCAAAGTTAGCTCTTGGCTTCCATCTTGGAACTCAATTGTTTTGCTGAGTTAGTATTTTTTATCACACTGTTTGTCCAGAAGCTGTAGGCATAATTGAACAACCCATCATTACATGAGGTAGATTAAGCTGAGTGTTACGGTCTCAAGAGTTCTCAAAAGACTTTTATAGCCAAATAAGCATTTGTGCTGTACATTTCCAGCCTATTACAAGACCACACCGCATCCATCCCCATTTAGACCCCCTCCAGTTGTGTAGGAAGTCCAAGTGCATTTTCAGCTCAGAAACATGAAGAAGCCGTTCCTTCAGGATCCCAGGTCCCAGTCAGCACAAGGCCCAGCAGGAATCCAAGTCACTGGAAATCCAGAGGTGACTTGCAAGGCAGAATGTGAGGTGCTGGTGCCTGCAGAGTGGTGGGGGCTGTGGCCAGAAGCCCTGCATCCCCACTCCCACCCTTGTAAGGCCAAGCAGCGTGGCAACAGAGCTTCAGGGGGACGCCAGCTCCACTTCCACTGGGAAATGATCACTAACAGCCAGAGCCTGCGATAAGGTGAAAGCAGGAGAGTCAGGGCGCCCCTTGAGTAGCATTAGGAGGCTGGCTGGGGCTCTGGGATAGCAGGCAGAGACCCCCTGAGCTCAGCTGGCTGCCCAGCTGCTTGGAGACCCTTTGGCTCTGAGTGCCGAAGCTGCCCATGCAGGCAGTCCTGAAGTGCTGGTCACAAGCACAAAAGGAACGTGGAGCAGAACCAGAATCACCAGAGGGCTGCTTGGGTGATTCAGGGCACAGAGCTACATCCAGGGCTGCTGACTCAGCATCCCTGATTTGAGGGGTTCACACTGGATAGAAGTGCAAAAAGCCTTTGTGACACCCCCCGCCCCCCAGGAGATGGACAGCAGGATAAGTGTGATTACACACTTCAAATCCCTGGCATCCTTTTATGGTGACTGTTTATTTTCCTCTACACAGAAGGTAGGGGATGTTGTTAATTAATAGTCCTTAGTTGTACATTGGCATCTTTCTGGGCGTTAGGTTAGAAAGCTAGACAACTTGAGGAATTATCAGGACTTCTAGGGTGAAAATTTACCTCTTCTTGGCTCAGCTTGAATGCCCTCTGGAAGTCAAACACTTTAGCGGACTTGAGCACAATCCACTTCCTTAGTTTCGAGCCGCTCACAACAATCCTAAAAGCACAAATATGCCAGTAAAGGAGAGCTTTCCTTGGAGATGTGCCCCTTTGCAAGGGGGTCTCTGGGGAGCCAGAGGGAGGAGGGGGGGAAAGTCCAGGGACAATTGGGCTCTGATGCCCAGTCATCCTGGGTACCGGAGAGCTGTTCCCTTCGGCACTTGTGAAGGACCACTGCCCCCCTCACCTGTCATAGGCACAGTCGGAGTTGCCCACAGTGGTGTCTGTGTCATCTGAGATGAGCCACTTAAAAACCTCACTGGTCCTCAGACGGACGGAGCTCCAGTCTTTCTTCCCCACATAGCTGCAATCAGCATTAAAATCCCCCAGGAACATGATGTTCTGTCAAGCAACCGGTTATGGGAAAGGTGTGGAGGTTGGCCTCGTGTGTGTTTCCTGGATCTGCCCAGGTTGGGGCTCTCCCTGCCTCTGCAGGGCCAGCTGACTGCTCTGATTAACTCTGCTCCGCCCCCTCCCAGCCCTCCAGTTGCGACAGTAGAGTCTGATGCTGCTTTTGTTGCAACAGTGACACCCAACCTCCTTCCCCCTGGCGTCCTCCAGAGAGTGATGGTGACTTCCTGCACTTCTGGAGGAGGCCAGTTTTGAGAAAGCAAGTGAGGGGATCTATCAGAAGCCTCTGCACGGGCCACCAGGTGTCCTGGAGAATGGCTTCCCTGCATGCAATGCACACAGCGAGCGGCAGGGCCTCTGCTTACATCAGTCTGCCACTTGTCAATGACCTTCAGATAGACATCGTAGAGAGCATCGATTTCTGCCACAGCCTCACTTGGGGGGGTATGCAGGGGCACCAGCACCAGCTCGTTCTCTGCAAAAGAACCAAGTCAGTGCCCCAAATGGCACTGGTCCCATGATTATCCCCAGGGGAGAATGCGATCGGGTGCGGAGCAGAATCCGTGAAGCCTTTTGGAAATGAATAAGGACGGCTGCTCTGGGAAGGTGCTGCCTTGTGGATCTGTTTTCCTGGCCGTTGTCTTGGCCTCCTGTTTGCTTCCCCAGACCATTCCTTCCTTAATCCAATTTGTTCCTTGGCTTGGACTGTGGGAAATGCCCACGCTTAAAAATCTGGTATGAAGCTGGGCCAGCCTTTGGCTTCACTCACTTGAGCCAGAAGCAGCGAACTTCACGATGAATGGAGGCCTGCTGAAGATGCGGTCGGGGTTGGGATACTGGTACTGGTCCACAAGAGAGAAGCTCTGTATCCTGGAAGGGAAGCCGAGGCACGAGTGGGAAAGAGGCCGGCTCCCACAATGAGAAACATCATCAGAAGCTTGGCCTGAATCCCGGCTTAAATGATCCTTGATTCACCCAGCTCACTTTCTGAGAAGGGCACCTGCAAGTCCCACCTGTACAGGAAGAGATACATCTCTTTGTAGTTCTCCCGGCCCAACGACTCGCTGATCACGTAGTCATAAGGGTGCTTGGAGGCCCTGCAAGACAAGAACCGGGGTACGCCAACCCAGGATTGTGGTCTGAACAGGGCAACCAAGCAACCCCGCCCCCCATCTCAGGCTGGCCCCTTCAGCACTTTGGGTGTTTTTTCCAAGCCTGGGAAGGGATCATGACCCACCAAGAGTTCCATGCTGTGTAAACCAGGCGGGCACCATTTTGCCCCCAGGAGTGCATTTGGCAAGGGAGAAAACCAGCCACAAGCCTCACTTCTCGTCCTGCTGACTCCAACCCCCTTCGTTACCTGTTGAGTCGCTCCCCCAGTTCCTGG
Organism: Boaedon fuliginosus; assembly: GCA_027560395.1. Taxonomy (NCBI): domain Eukaryota; kingdom Metazoa; phylum Chordata; class Lepidosauria; order Squamata; family Lamprophiidae; genus Boaedon; species Boaedon fuliginosus. The sequence goes on from JANHGC010003630.1 coordinate 24,627, forward strand.
ACCGCGCTGAGGTCAGCATCCCTCACCTCTTGCACTAGGACAAGGTCGTACCGGGACAGGATCTGAAATGGATAAGCACAGCTTGGGTGTGCATGGCAGGTGCTGGCACAGGAAGGTGGGCAGAAAGGCCCCCTAGTTAGATGTGAACCAACAGCCCCCACAGGCAGACCTCTGGCAGGGCCCTTCTTCCCTGCATACTTTTCAGCACCACTGCCTCTGAGCAGAGACACTCCACTTGGCTTGGATGCCTAGTGGTTACCGACAAACCTTCCTCTGCTTCTGAGCCGGCCTGCCACCTGACCCTGTCGACAGTTACCTGCCCTCACCTTCACAATAATTTTGGAAACACTCTGGGCTGACAGTTTACTGTCTCCAAAACTCCTGATGTTGAAGGCACAGATTTTCAGGGCTGCTGCTGCATGGAGCATCCAGGCCAGCCCAAGGAGGGCAGCTGCTAGTTTCATTCTGCTGCCTGAAGGGGGGAAAGAGAAGAGGGGTGTAGATGAGGCGGAGACTGGCTACCCGCAATTTGACTTCATGGTCCGCTGTGCTGCCAGCGGATGGTGGGCTGCACTGACAGCCCCCAAATGGCTCTCCATTGCTCTGTCCACTTTCGTACTCGAGGTGTGGTCCCAAGGCAATCTGTGAGATGCAAGAGCAGCCAACAGAAGCCTCCCCAATGCTCCCCTTAGGGCCACTCAAGACAGGAGCAGTGCTGGGCTCCCTGGGGAAGTCAGTCTGGATCTTCCTGAATTTCCCGGGAACGCAGACTGGGAATCTTGCTCACCTGACCACGTGCAACTCATCCCGGTTCCTCCCCAAATGGAGAGCCTGAGACAGTTCCTGGGGCTTGGCTTTGTGGCCCTGGACCATGGGTCCCCTGATCTGTTGTCCAGACAGCATCTCTGGCCTCTTTAGAGATTGAGCAGAGAAGACCAAAGAAGCCCAGGAGGGGCCTGATGTCATCTGACTTAGTGTATTTATTACTCACATTAAATGCCAAAGAAACCAGCTCAGTAACATAATAAAGGATGCGTACTGAAGCTGACCACTCTGCTGCACTGCCCGTCTTCATTTCCCCTGTTCCTTTGGGACAGCCATGCTCTACTCCTCCCCCACCCATTCCACCCAGGGAAAGCGGCTGGCACTGCTTCTCTTTGCTGTCTGCCCCCTTCCTGTCCGCTGGACTGCAGCTTGGCCATTAGGAAGGCCTGGAGGGCTTCTGGTGGAGCAAGGAATTAGGGTGGTCAGAGGGTTATTACCCCCTTTGGTGAGAGAGTGTTTATTGTTCATTAGAACCATAGCAGCTGCTGGCCACTGCCAAACATAAGGTTTTGTTGCTGTGAGCTCCAAAACCTTTGTGCCAATCTAACCAGCAGTTCATTTCCTTGATGGGACCCCCAAAGAGGGAGCAAGAAATGAGAAATGGCCATTCCCTTCCCCAAGGACAGAGCCAGGGAGCTAGGCCTCCACTAAGAAGGTGCCTACCTTGAATTGAGTCCAAAGGTGGCTTGGCAGAGCTTCTAGACTCCTTCGGAGCCCTGGCGTATCTGGCTTCTCCCTCAGTTTGAAACTGCGCCAGGTATTAAGGGGAGAAGAGAGATGCCTCCGCCCCCCCATTTGTCACTTGGCTGCGATGATGCAAGGGCCCTGCCCTGGTGGGGGTGGAGAGGATGGTCCGACTCCACCCTGAGAAGCCCCAGCAGCTCTTGGCTCATCAAAGCCGCAGAAGCTGTTGCGCAGGGCTTGCTCTTCCTCCTTTCCCACAGAAAGCCATTGCTCAACTCTTGGATGGTCAACAGGTCGAACTTGCTAAACATGGCGGTTTGCCGAGAACTTTTACCGGTTGGATTTTAGCTGAAGACTCACTGCCCCTTGCCCAAAGTGCTGAGTCCATCCTGGGCTTACCCAGTGACTTCTCTATTATAGAACAAACTGTCACTGAGTTTTTAAAATTGGGTTGAAATGTTCTCCCAGTTTCAGAATGGAATGTGGAAATCAGGCTGAGCTGGGGGATTGCCGAGGGCCGAGCGTGCCGTGTGAGAAGCCGGCTGGGGTGGGACTGCAGAGCAACTTGAACAGCAGCCTTGGAAGACAACAGGGAGGCCATCCTCTGGGTCCGTCCTTGGGGTCAGTGGAGGGAGGAGTGGGGCGTGAATGCCCATTGGAGATATGAGGGGGAGAGCCCCCTGCTTGATCTTCCCAGGCAGGGATAAGGGTCCTCATCCGAAGCAGTCATGCAGAGATTGGGGGCCAAGAAGGCCGCCCCCAATTCCAAAGTCCTGTGCCTGAGGGGCTCCAGGGAACCCTTGGGAGCTCAGCAGGTCCTGCTTAGAGACATCCAACAGAGCCTTTGGCTTCACATATGATGCAGCTGCTTTGTGCTTGGTGTCTCACGTGAACCCAGTCATGGTGGGTTGTCCTTACAGTAACTGTTGTGGCATTTCCAGTAAACTATGGTCTCACATGTGTGTCCAGCCTTTGTTGCTAAGATGCCTATTTGCCTGACAGGTGGACAAGCCCAGAAGAAGCAGGGTGGATGCTGGCTGAAGGAGATGTTAGACCTGACTGGTGAGAGCAGCTGGAAGTGGCCGGCCCTCTTTCTCTACTGCTGCGCCTGCTGCGCCTTCACAACTGGCTGCTCTATAGGATGCAAGTGGCCTTGGGAAAGGGTCCTCAGCTTGCTGCAAAGCCAGACGGTTTGCATTCTCTGACCCAGCGTGTGTTGTAACTCCAGTTTGGTCTCCGGGACTGGCCAAGAGCAGCCTGGAGCTTCCCCGTCACCCAAGGCATTGGAGTCAGGCTAAGGACTGGGCTTGGCTTCCTCACGGGGTTTCCGGGGTGAGGATGCCTGAGGAGCAGCTGGGGCAGCCACGATTGGTGCAGCCCCTCAGCTCAGGGAGTGGAACAGCCCCTTTTGGCACAGGCATCCAGGCTGAAGGATTAAGGCAGCTCCTGGCACCCTTCGGCGGGGTGTGTGTGTGTGTGTGTGTGTGTGTGTGTCCCAATGGTCAGCACCCAGGCCAGGGTGGCGACAGGCTGCACAGCTTCTGTCTGCATAGTTCCTGGGCCCAGAAGGGCCTGGACAGTGTCTGGCTGCAAGGGACGTGCCCTTGGCTGCCGTGGAGGGGGGTGGCCAGGCAGAACCATCTTTCCAGCAGCCGGGAGCCATTCATGCTCTCCAGGTGCTCATTGGTTCTCTGTGAATGTTTCTCATTTGGCAGCTCCTGTTGCTCATCAAATCCATAAAAGCATTTGAATGCAGCTAATCTTTTTATTATTTAAGCTTCCGTTGTGTCAGAAAGAGAGCCTGCTGCTGTGTTGCCCGTGTCCTGGGGCTGGAAAGGGAATCAGAGTGGCTTCTTTGAACAGGCTGGCTGGGCCTCGAGGGCCCAGGTGGATTTCAGGGTCACCTCCACTGGAAAATGGTCACTTACAGCCAAGGCCTGCCAAGGGCAAACATGCATCAGAGCAGGAGCCAAATTTCTCGATCAGGCTCAGCGCTGCTGTGTGATGGGTCCAAGGATGGGCAGCAGGCTGCAAAGTAAACCTTCCACAATGTGTCCCCAACAAAAGGATTTGGGTAAAGTGGGGAACCTTGGGATTTCCAGCCCTCTTTTGTAGCGAGGGAGGCTGTGGCAGATCCCAGAGTCACGACCTCAAACCCCTTCAACTCACAAAAGTGGTTTTCCCCTTGGGAAGGGTCAGAGAGGCCCTGGGGGTGTTCCAGAATGGAGGCAGGTTTCAGGTTCAGACAACCCCTCCTGACCCCTGCCAGATGTTTCACCCCTCCTCTCTCTTCTCCCCCAGAGGTTGCAAAGGAACGCTCACATCCTTGGAGCTGAAGTTCAGGGTCTTCTGGAAGTTGTCCACTTTGGCTGTTGCAGGCAGGATACTCTCTCTCAGCTTTGGACCCACTGCCACAATCCTGCAGCCGGACACCGTTGGAAGAAGCACAAGAAGCCCGAGGGTGACCAGAAGCTCAGGGAGAGCTGAAAGCTTTGTGACGGGAACTGGATGTGTGGTTGCTAACCACGGATGAAGGGAGATGGTTTTAAATTGGGACTATGCCAGTTGGTGGGGAAGGAAGTCCTTGCTGGGCACTTGTCCAATTAAGAGTATGCTCATCCTAGAATCTGGACAGGTAAATGCTTTGCAGCTATTCCTGGCCTTTCCAGGGAAGCCTTTAGGGATAGGACTGGTCAGTCCCAGCCATGGCTGGCTAGTGAGTACCGAAGGCAGCAGCTGCCTGTGTGGGAGGTGCCCGCCATCTCCCCCTCTGCCCCACGAAGAGCTGCCCCACTGACTCCCACCTGTCGTAGGCACAGATGGTGTTGGTCACCGTGGTATCTGCAGTGTCTGGGATCAGCCACTGGAAGTCCTTACTGGAGCGCAGGCGGATGGAGGGCCAGTCCTCTGCCCGGACGTACTTGCAGCCAGCATTGAAGTCTCCCAGGAGGAGGGCATTCTGCCAGGGGAAAGAATAGGATGTGTCCGCCTGACACCGGGGTGGATGGCAACTGTTCCACCAGCCTGCAGCTCTCTACCTTTGTGTTGAAGGGGGAGGGGCCCTGGAGCCCCTCCAAGGGAGGAACTTACCGTGGCCCCCCACCTGTCTTTCACATCCTGGTAGACGTCATAGAGAGAGTCAATCTCGGTCACTGCGGTTTCAGGGGCTGCATGCAGGGGCACCAGGACCAGTTCTTCCACCACTGGGGAGGTGGGGTGGCAAACAGAGAAGGCAGCTTGCAGAAAAGACACTGTCCCAGCCTAAATGCTTCCCTTTCCCAGGTGCTTCCTGTGGACTTCTGGGTGGGGCTGCCCCTCCCGCAGAATTTGCTTGGCCTGTGTTTTCGGGGAGGGCTGCCCTGCACTAGCCTTTTACTCTTTGCTGCACTGAATTGTATGAAGATGCCAAGCTTACAGGCCACCTGAGAAGCCCAGCAGGGCCACAGAGCTGCTCACCTGCTTGAGGGACAGCAAATTTGACAATGAAGGGCTCCCTGCTGAAGGTGTCGTTGCCGCAGGGCTCACAGCCGTCGTCGTAATAGTAGCTCTCCACTGGGGAGACCCTGCCCTTCCTGGACCAAGAGAATCAACAGCCACCAGTGTCTCCCCCTCTGTGGCTCTTGTCCTCCCCCACTGCTAAAGATCAGCCCCTCAGAAGCTGGAGGGGCAGATGGGGAAGGGCGGGAAGGGAGAGAGGGATGGTGGGCATTTATTTTTATTGATCTCTCATCTTTCCAACAAGGATGCCCGAGGGCATTAAGAGCAAAGCAGAAAAACAATTGCTCTATGCAAAAGAAACCAACAATAACAAAGGACTTCAGAATCTGGTGTGTGGTGGTGGTGGTGGTGGTGGTGGTGGTGTGTGTGTGCGCGTTTGTGTGTGTGTGTGTAAGAGAGAAATAGAGAGTAATGAAGAGAATAGTGAGCAAAAATTGCCTTGCTGAGATCCAGAAACTGACTGGCAGCAGTAGGCAACTATCCTCAGGATCGCTTTGGCAGCTGCCTGGGTGATGTTTCCAACTGGGCCCTACCTGAGGCCTCACCTGTAAATGAAGAGGTACTGCTCCTTATAGCTGTTGCGCCCCAGAGGCTTGCTGATCAGGTAGCCGAAGGGAATTGGTGAGGCCCTGGTGAAGAAAGATCATGGGGGGAGGGGGTGTCATCTCCACCAGGCCTGCTGAACTCTGTACTTGCTCAAGGGTCCCCCAAAGGAAAAATCCACCCACCAGGAAAAAGCGTTTGCTAGGACTTTGTCCTCCTTCACTGGGCTTCGTGGGGGGGGGGGGGGGGCTCCACACGCTGCGTTGACACCAAAA
>JANHGC010003630.1:30551-54844 GCA_027560395.1 Boaedon fuliginosus
TGTAATATTTCCTTATTTTTCTCAGTTTGTTTCAATTTTCAATATCCTTATAAATATTGTAATTCTGTTTTCTTCTTTCCTCACCCGGCCTCACCCTGACCCGGGCCTGGCCCCGCTCTTGCAGCGCACACCGGCGGTCTACTGCGTGAGGCTGGCCCGGGCGCTGGTGGACGACTACTGCAGCCTGGGACCGGGCTCCGTCCAGACCCTCCAGCACATCTTCAGCGCCAGCCGTCGGTTCTGCTGCCAGTTCATCACTGCCGTCACCATGCTTTACGACCTGTCCTCAGGTACCGTCCTCTCTGCCGGAGGGGCTGCTTGCCCACACTCAGCCCTCTTGTGTGTGCCATGGAGTCCTTGCTCCAAGAGTCCCAGCTGGCCCTAATGTGGGTTGTACAAGGGCTTGCAGAGTCCTGGGCATGGCCAGGGGTGATCCGCCTCACCCATGACCCCAGGGCTCCTTCCGGGGATTGCTGCAATGAGCGCTTGTGGGCACCCGCCCTCTGGGTAGGTGCTTAGAGGTGGCCATGTATTGGATCTTCTGGCCTATCAAATGCCAGTCTTCATTAATCCTTTTGCACTATTAGCTGCCTTGGCTGTTTCACAGGGAAATGGTACACAGAGAATCTCGCCAGTTGTAGTACTTGTTGTTGAAATACTATGACAGACAAGGGCAGAGGCAGCACCTGGAAGTAAGGGGAAGCTATGTCCAGTTCTAGAATATGGAAACACAAACCGTTCTAGAACTGAGATCCACTTTAAGGGTTCAGATACTGGCATAGAGACCAGGAAATGGGGAGTTCTAGGCCTCCCTAGGGGCATGGAAGCTGGCTGGGTGATTTTGGGCCAGTCGTTATTTTTCAGCCCAACCCACCTCACAGGGTTGTGGTTGTGTTGGAAATAGAAGGAACCAACATTGGTTATGTTCACTGCCTTGAGTTATTTATCAAAGTAATCAAGGTAAGATTAAAACAATTCAAATCTGTTTTCCAGCCCAGAGACCCTACATATGTTAGCTGAGCCACATGTTGATTGGCTACCTTCCCACCCACAATTTTACCACCCTTTTCCAGATGACCTCATCCCTTCCTCTGAATTGCTGGAGATGGTTGTCTCCTGGATCTTTGAAGATCCCCGATTGATCCTGATCACCTTTCTGAACACACCAATTGTTACAAGCCCTCCCATTGGCTTTCTGGAGCTCACCCCACTCTGTGGCCTGATCTGCTGGTGTGTGAAAGCCCCATTGGCTTACAAGAAACGAAAGCCGCCTCCCTCCAATGGGGCTGTTGGCGGGAAGATGGACTTGCTGGACAGCCTTGACAGGGACTGCCACCTGCTGTATTCCAAGCTGCATCTCAGCATCCTTCAGGTGCTGATGCTGCTTCAGGGGCACCTGACTGAGAAGAACCTGTATGGACGCCTTGGGCTGGTGACTGGGGAGCAAATGGCTTCCCTGGTGGAGGACGTGCGCCTTCTCGCTGACAAGCTGAACCCTCTCCACGCAGCCAAGGAGATTGAGCTGGCGTTGGACCGGCTGGCCCAGGTCATGCAGGTGGCCATGGCCTCTGGAGTGTTGCTTTGGACAAGAGGTAAGTATTTGTGTGAATGGTCAACCCGAGGGCACGCTTTTGAGCAGAGGAAAGAGGAGGATCTCTCTTTCCAGATCTGCTCCTTCTAATTTCCTTTATGCGGCTGCAGCCTTCTGGGGGCATCTGGGGCAGTGCTGGGTGGGGCAGTTGTAATACAGTAGATGGACCACATTGGTTTTTACCCCTTATTCTAATTACTCTGTTCTCTGCTTTCAGAGAATCTAAGGACAGTGTGCTCTGGGTTGCCACATAACAAGTAAGGAAATGTGCCATACTTCACAGAAGTGGGGCAGGGGGGCGATGCCACACATCCACCACTGAGGCATGTCTCTTCTCCTTCCTCTGCAGCTTACTCCAGCTGGTGATTTCAGGTCCAGTCCAACCGCCAGCCCATGCTGCTCTACCCCCTGGATTTTATCCCCCTATCCATACCCCTCCACTTGGATATCCTGCCCACGCCGCTCACCCTGTGCAGGCCTTCATGCCAGGCATGGCATTTCCATACCGGCCCATTCGCTGAAAGCTCGGCTCCACCACTTCATCTTTTCCATGACTTGTGGAAGGCTTAAAAAGAGAGCCTGTTGTTCTGGGGTGGGGGTGGGGGGATTTCTATATTTATTAGACAAACAGGTCTTAAGAGAAAGAGATTTATCTTTTCTTGGAGAAGAGAACTGATGATGCTGGACTTTAACAACGGGAATTAACACCGATGCAGGCATAATGGATCGACCATAAGATGTATAGTTCCAGCTTTTGCATGGGCAAGAGCCTTTTCGGTCCTATTGTTGACTTGGTATGATTTTTAACTATAGAGGAAGGCAGGAAGGGTTTTTTTTACCAATAACCTTTTTGGGTAACTTTTTTTTTCTCCTGTCCCCCAAACAAAAGGAGTGGATAGTTATGTAAAAATGGCAAAAGGATAGCTAAATTACATTTTGTAAGCTGTTTTGGTGAGTCTTTTTATGTGAAAAACCTGAGTGCATTTTTAAAACAACAGATTTCAGCTTTAAAACTCTCTAATTTTCTATACAAGGAATTGAATAGTAAATCCAATTTTTTTTTTGATTATATATATTTTATTGTTTTTTTCCTTTTACAAACATCATCTTTTTTTGACCAGTTGTGGTTCCAGGGGATATATTCCATTCTTTTACAAATTATAAATTACATCTTTCTTCTCCAATTTCATTTCAGTTACATCTCATTAGTATTTTTCATATTCTTAAAAAACATTTCTTTGTGAGCGATAAAGTTAAATCATCCAATCAATAGTATTATTCCACTTTCCTTCTTCCTGTATATGTATCATATTTTTATCCTTAATTAATTTTCCATTCTATCTCACTTAATCATATATAAACAATAAACCATTAAATAAAAAATTCTTTTTTCCAAGATCTAATCTGACATGGCCAATCAAACAAAGATAATAAAGAAAAGAGCAAAGGGAAAAAAGTAAACAAAATAAGAGCATAAAACGTAAGCAAAACAAAAAATAGCAAAAGTCGTACTTCATTATATATTTAACTGGAAAATCCCTTCACTCTAATATCTACTATACTTCTATTCATTTACAGTTTATCAATTTCAATTCACTTCTTTTTCATTTCTCTCCACTTACATTTCTGAGAGTGGAACACCCCCTTCTTGTCCAAGTCAGGTTTCGGTTATGCAAGCCAGGTCCATGGATCAGAGGGGCTTTGTTGGAAAGAGACCCGGCGTTCAGCAGCAGCAGCCTGAGCCCAGGGCCCTGTATTCCCAGCCATTGGGGACCTGAGATGAGCTAAAGGTCTTGGTCTTATTAGAGGAGCCAGAGCGCACTCCGCAGGCGGGGCCGGGGGTCTCTCCCAGGGGCATTTCTCCCTCCTCCTCCCCGGAACCCCTTAAAAGGCCCCTTATAAAAAGCGCTAAGTTGCTGCGGGGCTTCTGTTCAGAGCCGCCAGATTAGGAATTCCAGCATTTCTCTGCCCACGAGCGGAGCTCAACTGCCCTCCCGGGCTTCGGCCTCTGCCCGGCAGAGCGAGAACGGTGACGCCGCAGCTTCCATGGTCGGGAGCAGCCCCGAGGCGGGCTGCCGGTTCTGCTCTCCGTGGGAGGCCGGGCCGAGGCGAAGGCCGCTGCCGGTAGACTGCTTCTGGGCGAGGAGGCTCTTCGGGCCGAGGGACTGCGCCTGCGCCGGCTCGCTTCCTCCTTCACGTGAGTCAGGTGACACTGCGGCGACCAATGGGGCGGCGCCTTATTGCGGGGTGCTCCGCCGCCGCCTCTGGTCCGGGATGCGCTGAGCGAGGAGCCGGGGCAGCCGCCGCCCCTTCTCAGGTGAGCGAAGGCCGACGAGCCGTCAGGCCCTGCCGGGAGGCTCCCCCCGAGGTCGGGGCCAGGGCCGCGCTCGCTCCGCTCACCGCCCGGAGGCGCGCCTCCCCCGCCGGAGCCCCGCAGCCGCTGGCCTTCCAGGGCTCCCGGCGGCCCCTCTCCGCCGCCCGGGGCAGGAGGAGCCCCGCCGCCCAAAGGTCCGAGCGAACTGCCGGCCCGGGGGGCAGCGGGAGAAAGGACAGCCGCCTTCGGGGCCGAGAAAAGGCGGCGCAGGAGGCTCCCGGCCGAAGGGCTCCGAAGCAAAGGCGGGACTCGGTTTTCCTCGGGATCGACGGGCTTTTAGCGATGGGCCTCCGGCGTTATTGAGCGGAGCCGGTTGACCCGCTTGCCGGGCTGCTTCGCGCCCGTCGGGGAGGCTGCCCGGGTTCGCCTTGAAGGGAGGCCGCTCCCGGAAATCCTGCTCGGAACCACGGGCTTAATGGCCGTTTGGTTGCCTAATCGGGCGGGAGGGAGGCCTTGGTTGACTTTATAAGGAAGCGTGGATTCAGCTGTGTTATGGGGGCGTAGGAATTCCCATTTAAGTGCATCAACCTTAAATCGTCCATAACTCTAGAGACGCTCCTGGGAGAATGAAGAGGAGCCGTTTTGCTGTTTTCCTTTCCATGTATCTGGACAATTGACTGCAGTCTGTCTCTGACCTCATGCATTTTTAATTGCCCTCGATCCTGGCAGGCAAATGTCTGTATTGCTGTAGGTGTACACGGTTATTTATAGTGATTTATGCAATAGCAACATAACTATTATCTAGATCCCTGGCTGAGGTTTAATTTTATCATGTAACTAATGTGGCTTTTTGGCATTTTTGTTTAAGAGTAAAGTACTATATCAATTTACCATCTCATGGAACACATGTACTCTTGCTCTCTTGTACTTGGTGAGTCACCTTAGCATTTTCGTAAGCATTGTTTTAGCCATGCCTACTCAGCCCGTTCAGGCCTTGCTGGCTTAATATTTATCAGTAATTTCCTGTGGGAAAAGGATTGTAGCCCAAAAGAAGCAGTGGATAAATTGGTTGATCAGATAACAACAGACTTGGGAGCTTTGGAAACTGAACGCCTGCAGTTTTAGAACATCTGTATTTGGGCTAGGGCTGATGAACAGGACCCTAGCAGCAAAACTCTCGACCCCACCAACTGCATCTCTTTTCCTTGCAGGTGTGAATGACAGAGGAGGTGCCTCCGACCGCACTCAGCGAGATATACCTTCGCCTTTTGTGTCATGATGACATAGGCACGGTCAAACAGCTCTGTGGTGATTGGTTCCCCATTGAGTATGTTACATTTGTCTGCATGTAGCCACTTGCTAGGCCAGAATGAAATCTGTCCTTGAACTGTGTAAAAGGGAATTTCCACTTAAAGTTGACAACTTGGAGGTGATCATGTTTTATGCATAAAATTATCATCTGTTCAATTCCCTACCCAGCAATAAGGCCATTCAATCTGTCCTTGCCTAGATCTTATTGTCTTGCTGGGAGCCTGTCATGAGCACAGAACAATCGGGAGCCACTGGGGAGCAGGCCCATGTGTTTTTGGAAGGTTTCTAGTGCCAGTAAAGCTGTAAGCAGAATTGTAGGAGTCACAAAAGACTGAATTAGAAACATCTTGCATTTTCTGATAAAGTAAAATTGGAACTTCCACGATATATTTAGTAAATGCTACTAAAATTTAGTAGTTCAAGGATTTAAAATACTAAAATGAACTTTATAAATTTTTCAGAAATTTCCTTGTAAACAAAAGTATTTTGATGGGAATTAATTAGTGCAAAGGTGGTCTCTACTATGTTTAATGGCCAAATGTTCTTTTTACTGGGATGTCATGGTATCCCTGTATATGTGACAATCGTTGGTTCCTTCTTTTCACTATTCTGCTGTTTTCCCACAGATATCCTGACTCGTGGTATCAGGACATCACCTCCAACCAGAAGTTTTTTTCCCTGGCTGCGACTTACCGGGGCACCATTGTGGGCATGATAGTTGCTGAGATCAAGAGTCGAGCCAAAGTGCATAAAGAGGTAAATTCTGAGGCTCTGTCCTGCACAGCCTTTGCTTCTCTTGGGCCTTTGCACCATCCTGGTCTCCCAACCAAATTATTCTTGTGCAACTTCCTAATCTTCAGGCTTTTATTGTGAAGCTTTAAAGGGGGCAGATTGCATCAGTAACAGAGACTTGGGGCAGTCTTCATGGTCTGCTCTTCCAACTCTTTATCCTCTTGATATTGGTTTGGGGCCACCTGTTTCCTTTCCTCTTTTTTTAATCCTTTGAGCATAAGGGGAGATTTGCCCATGGGCCCCAAGTCCTCCTTTCCTGATTTCCTATCCAAACCATTCCCAGATGTTCAATAGACATTGAGCATGCTTGAAAAAGAGGCTTGGTATGTCTGTATCCTCACTGTGTCTTTCTCTTGAGTTTCTCTCTAGGATGGTGATATTTTAGCTTCTGGTTTTCCAGTTGATACTCAGGTTGCTTACATTCTAAGCCTAGGAGTGGTGAAAGAATTTCGAAAGCATGGCATAGGTAACCATGTTTTTAATATTTGTATTGTTTGCAAGTATTTAAATGGTTTGCAAGAAAAACTGGCTACATATGTGTGTCAGGAGAGCAAGAGCTACATTGTTATTATGCACACGGTGCTTTTTAAAATGTGGATCTTAATTGTCTGACCCTAGTCTGTAATTGTATGTGTCCCCTGTCCTGGCAAGACCCTGTCCTATGTGGATTCCCTGGTGTGAAAGAGGATGCCCTGGCAGCGGAGAAGGAGTGTTCAGCAATTCCTGCTCCAGAATAAAGAGCCAGTTATCTATGAATTGATCAGTTTAAACTCTGTGCCAATATAAGGGCAGTGGGTCCTTTCTAACACGGCTGCTGGTCTGGTGGCAGGTTCTCTTCTGTTGGAAAGCCTGAAAGATCACATTTCGACCACTGCCCAGGATCATTGCAAGGCCATTTACCTGCATGTCCTGACCACCAACAACACGGCAATACATTTCTACGAAAACAGAGACTTTAAGCAGCATCATTACTTGCCCTACTATTACTCCATCAGAGGGGTCCTCAAAGATGGCTTCACTTATGTCCTCTACATCAATGGGGGACACCCGCCATGGACAATTTTATATCCTTTGCTAATGATCTGGCTGCTCCTTGGCCAGTCTGTGAGTTTTGAGAAACGACCTCCTGGGTCCAGGTGAGGAGAAGCCAAAGTCTGAGGCTCATTTTTTTACAGGGAAATGGTACTTGAAGCAAAATCATGAGCTCTGGGTTGCAACACTTTGCTTTGGCACTCGTGGGTAACTCTGGTCCCACCTGATTTCCTCTGGGCTGCTGCTTCTGGCTTTTAGCTGCTCTCCTGGTCTGGTGGGTTCCTTAACAGCAGGGCACCGACTATCTTCAGCACATCGGCTCGACTTTGGCCAGTCTGAGCCCCTGCACAATTCCCCAGCGGATTTATCGCCAAGCCCAGAACATCCTCTGCAGCCTTTTGCCCTGGTCGGGCATTTCAGCCAAGAGCGGCATTGAATATAGCCGGACCATGTGACACGAAGGTAGGCAACGCGCCCCCCCCCCCCCGCCCAATTTGCCTTGTTTTGTGGTCTTGGTGGATCAGGACATACAGGGCTAATAACCCATCATTGCCATGTTTCTCTTTTCCAAAAGCCTTCCTAGCCCTTCTCTCTCGTTGCCAACATAAGGGGAAAGTAATCCTGGTAATACATTCAAATGGGGTGAGGAGGAAGAGATGTGCCTGTTCATGACAACTGAGCTCTTGCCAGGCTCAGGCCAACCATTTGGCTGTGTTCCTGAAAGGATTGTCCTCCATGACCTTTGCTAGTTAATTCATCAACTATCTGTCATAAAACTCTCCCAGGTTGAAGTAAGCAGGGGTGCCTCTCCGTTCCTGTGGAGTTATTTGTTTGGGCTGGGCTGGAAGAGCTTGCTCACTGACAGGCCCAAATTGTGGTTCTCTTCTAGGGAGTCCTCCGCCTCCCTGCACAGCTGACATGGCTCCAACCACTCCAACCCTCAACCGTTTGTGGACTTGGCAGAATTCCTGCTGCTGCTGCTGCTACGTTCCCCTCTTCAGCCCGAGCAGAAGGAAAACAGGCAGTTCTGGTGCTCCAGCACTGCGGGGCAATGGCCTGGCTGCTCTGCCCCCAACCGGCCTCTCTGCGGTGGGGAGATACTTGGCACGAGGGGCGCCTTAGAACTGAGAGGACTGTTAGCAGCTGAGGCCTCCCGGGTGGTCGCTGCTCGGCATCTCTGCGTCCCTTTCAGGAACGCCTCTCTTGGCTGAGCAGTTCCTGCCCAGGGGAGCCTTTGGCTCTTTCAGGCTAAAATGTATGTGTGCCGAAGGACAGACGCACCCTCTATATCTTGCTTTCTGCTAGTCTGAACTTGGCCTTGACGCGTGGACTGCAAGTAGGGGAAGATGCTGCCCTGCTCTCCCTCCCTCTGCCTTGAGCCCCAGAGGGCAACTGCACTGGAGCCCCTCTCCTTCCTGGCAGAAGCAGGAGGCTTGAACAGACCTCACAAAATGGGTGTGCCATCTTAAGTTCTTTTGGCCCATTGGGCCTCGGGGGCCAGCCGTGGTTTGCACAAGCAAGTCCCCATCCCCGGTGTAAACTCTTAAGACAAAGGGCCAGGTGTTCAGCCTTGCAGGTCATTTCTGGCCCCTCAATAGCAGTGGGAAAGCATGCCCCCCCCCCATGGATGAGCTCCAGCTGTCTTGAGGGCCAACAGAGCAGGTGCTGTGGGGAGCCTCCCCTCCCCCTCCTGTACCTGCAGCATAGAGAAGTAGCATCACCTCCCAAGACCTGCATCGCCAGGCAGTTGACATATCCCAATTGATCCTCCCGGAAGGCATGTGCTCCTAGTCAGACTTACTGCAAACACTTGAAAGAAAGCAGCAGGCTTACACCTTTAGTGCTAAACTGGAATTCTCGGCTTGTATTTGTGGTAGCAAGAGCCTGGGAAGCCCCGATGAAGGTCCACTCCTTTGCCTGCCCTGGGACAGTTGCATTTCCAGGAACTCCATACTTGGGGAGTTTAGGCAGACCGTATGTGTGTGTGTGTCGGGGGGGCGGGGGGAGAGAGAGAGACTGAATTAGAAAAACGGCTTTGAAAAAGACAGAAGGGGGGCTGGTTTGCAGGCCTCTCAAGTCTTGGTTATGGCTGGCAGGCTTTCCACCTTGCTGGCTGCACTGAGCAGAGCCATGCCCTGCAGAGCTGCCACTCTTTGCTCCCAGCAGGCCTTGGGAAGAGGACAGGCAAATCCGAAGGCAAATTGGCCTACGAGACTCTACAGGCGCTTCAGGTAGAGCTTGCTCTTCTTTGGGGACTCCCTCAACTCCCTGATGGCACTGTCTTCAGTAAAAGGTTAGGGGAGTCCGAAGGGCCGAGAGTCAATCATGGGGACAAGCAACACCATCATGTGATGAACACGCTTCAGAATTTCAGCTGGTGAGGTCACATCACAACGCCAGCAATGATGTGGCTTGTGCCGTAGGCCTGTGGCATCTCTTGGCTGTGTTACACGTGGCCTCTTGTCTTCCAAGTGGAAGGACCATTTAAATGGCAGGCTCAACGTAGCATCTTCTGGAAAGGTCTTGTGCTTTCAAACCACCTCTTGCTTGAAAATGACAACGATGCAGTTTCATCCGTGTTTGATTTCTGAATAGTGCATTTCCATCGTTCCTCCATCTGCCTGTTGTGTAAGCAAATTCTCCCCTTCCTCCCTCAAAAGGCATTTGTATTGGCCCGTCTCCTTATTTATTGAACAGCACGTCAGCCAGTCATTTCAAATGTCTTGGATTAAAAGGGTTTGTTTTGTGGGTGATTCTCCAGTGTTGTCCTTAAACCCTGTGGAGATGCCCTTGGAGCCAATGTGGAGCTTGATGGAGGTACAGAGGGAGATCAGGGTTTGGAGAACCTTCCATTTTTTCACAGAACTACCGTATATCTAGCTAGGACTCATTCTTTCAGAAATAGTGACAGGGAGTGGAAACCCGTCTTTAAATAGTGGGCTGTTGATTCCAGGAGATGCAGCTGGGAAAGCCCTGACTAACTGCTGAGCCCTCAGAAATAGAAGCGGTGAAATTAGGGTGAAAACTTCAGCTGTTGAAGGAGATGCTGAATTTTGCTGCGGGTGTGAATTGAATGGCACCGAGAGGTCATGCAATGTGGAAAACGTGGATTGATTCACCCGCAGCGTTCCGGTCTGGAGGGCAGGATTTGGGGGAGAGAATAGGGTAACCCTCCCCAGCACTCAGCGAAGCCAGAGTTTTAGCCTTGTTTTTGCTAGAGAGATGGGTTGGGTGGAAGTGGCGAAGGATTATGACACTTCCGCTAAGCACAGTCGAAGGGCAAAGTAAGACTCGTGGTCCCTGATCAGCCTCTGCCTTTTATGGAGCAGGAAATTCCCAGGTTTTTCTAAATCTGGCCTCGCTGTTAAGAGATTGTTAATAAAGGAAAACACCATTTTTGCCCAAAATGATTTTAGCGTTGCTTTCTGATTACTGGGCAACCTAGGAAAGCATAGCCACTGCCCATTATAAACACAAGCCCCTTTGGCAGTTCAGTTGCCAGAATCTCTACTTCCACTTTCAGGAAGGCCCAGAATGCGGAGGTGTCCACAGCCCCCAACGCAGGCCAAGGCATCCACCCCACCGGGAACACCAGGCATAACCTCCCTGCAAAGCAATGGTGGAGGTGATCAGCTGCTGCAAAGGCCCCCTGGGGCAGCAGGGAAGGCAGGCTGTGATGGGTGACAGAATAACTGAGAATAAAAGATGGAAGAGCCACAAGCCAGACTAGAGCGTGGTCTGGTCACCCTTACAATAAGAGTGGTATTAGAATTTATACTTCTGTTTCCTGGCCTGGATTATCTCAAAAGAGCTGACAAGCCAACACATCCATTCCTTTGCTCCAAATGATGAGCAGCACTAGAAAGTGACACCAAAAGGTTTATTACTATAAATATAGGAACACACCTTTTAGGTGTGGAAAGAAGACAGGCACTAGAAGAGACTTGCAGAGTGGCGGGGAGGGCAGCGGGGAGTGGCTGGCAGCAGAGTAAGCGGCTGCCTGCTGCACAAGTCAGGGCTGGGCTGGAGGGGGAGAAAGTCCCACAACCATGGCTACAATCAGCAGGTGGCAGGTGCTGCATCTGGCAGGGAGATGGAGAGAACAGCCCTCTTAACTCACAGGCCTGGACATGAGCTGCCTGAGCCTGGCTGCTCTTGGAGAGGCCCCAAACGGCTGGCTGTGTCCATGTATGGCTAAGCGAAGAGCAGAGCTTGGGAAGAGTCTCTTGGGGAGAGGATGGTCCATGGCAGCAGGCTGGGAAGGGGGCTCTCCCATCACGGCTACAAAGGGGTCATGCACGTCCATACAAAGACACATATCCAGGAGGGAGGCAGGGGGCTGGCCCGACATCAGCCCAAAGAAGAAGAAAAAAACTGTCCATTTTGCTTTGTGCCTGAAGCTGCGCCCCTTCCGGGCAGGAGGGAGGAAAAGGGCAGGGGGCGGCTTCTTGCAGGTGGGCAGCCTCGGTGCTTGGAGTTGGATTCTTGGGCCAGGTACTTAGGACGGGTTCGGCCCACTTTCAACACGGAGGTGAGGCTGAAGGAAGAGGAATGGCTGCCCGGAATTGCTGCTTCCGCCGTTTGGAAGGGCCCCAGTGAAGTCAGAAGACCCTGGAGAAGAGAACAGAGGCAGCTCGGCAGTGTGGCAGCCTTGATGCTCCTGGAGCTGCAGGGAGGCTGGAGGGAGCCAGGCTGCAGAGAGAAGCTGTTTGGGTGCTGCAAAACTTCTGGAAGAGCCCGGATGGCGGCAGGCAGACAGGGCCAACCGAACTTGAGAGAACGAGCGCCCACCCGGCTGTGGCTGCCCTTTTCCCAACCCAGCTTCGGAGAAGGCGTCTGCTGACGCACAGGAAGAAAGCAAAGACGTACCGGCTTACTCCTCTATCCCAACAGAGCAGGCATCCGGGCCAAGGGCTGCCCAGGCAGGGCAGGGCCGGAGGGCAGACAGAAAGGAGGGAGATGTTAGAAAAAAACGCTCAGAATAGATGGCCAGCCAAACATGGCACTCCAAGAGGGAATGGGTCCCACCTGCCCTACCCTGTCCGCAAACAATGACTAGGCCCCACTGCTTCTCGCCCTATTCAGACCCACAACACAGCTGGGCCTCTGACATTGATCTGCAAGGTGCCTGCGGGGGCTCAATCTTCCTTGTGTAGGAAGGCTAGAAGGGCCAAGAGGGCAAACCCAGCTCTCCCCACTGCAGCCCCCAGGAAGTTACAGAAGCAAGGAAAGCAGGAGCAGGAAGGTGCAGAGAAGCTGGGCTCTTTCCTGCCAGCTGCAAGGAAGGAGCCCCAAGACCCAGGCTGGACCCCGAGACCCTGCGGGCCCTTACCTGGCAGGTAGACATCAGCCGGCAGTTCTCTCTCCGTTTTCTGGAGGGCCTCGCAGGATTTGCTGCCCTCCTGGACAAGGTCCTTCCCGGAGGAAGTCTGGCTATCTGGGGGGACAGCAGAGGAAACCCACTGGGAAAAGCTGAAGCAGGCCCCAACCAGCTTTGGGGGTCCTGGGCAGCCAGAGGGACCCTCCCTCTGGCCCAGGGACTTCTGCACCCAGCAGGCGTCCATCGTCTTCTCTATCCGGGCCTTTGTGGCTCAACTCCACAAGGGGGAATTATCTATCCCCCAGCAGCCCTGGCCCCAAACAAGCTTCCTTCCCTAAGACATCCTGCCCCACTGAATCCCCAGTGGGCTCACCTGGTGGCAGGGCAGTAACCACCTTAGCTTCTTCAGCTGCCAGGCTCTGGAGGAGGAGAACAGGGCAAGCTTAGCTCTGCGTCTCACGCTGGGCGTAAATCAAGCACCTCCATCACATAGGGAGTTCTACTGCGCCCATATTTTGTTTTATGTTACATGCCTGTCTCCATTTTGCCAAAGGAAACACTTCCAAGGCACAAGGGAAAAGCTCCATGGCAAAAGAGCCTCCCAAAGCCCTTGGGGGTAGGGGTGGGGACTCCCAAGCCCAGAGAGAACGATCATCTGCCCCTCAATTTCTGCCTGGACTTGGGCTGTAGGCTTGAAGAAGTTGGGAAGATCTGGGAATTGGGTAGCCTCCACAATGACAAAGCTCCCAAGGAAAGCAAATCCTCTGACCTCGTGGCCCATGCGCTTGTGCTAACGGTCTCCACAGGAATCTCAGGAGCAACCCAAGAAGGCCAAGCCCTGCACCAGGGAAGGCCGGGGCAGGGGGTAGGGGGTGCAGACCTCAGCCACAAGATACGGTGCACTCTGGTGTGGCCTGAACTGCTGCTTCCAAGACATGTGTGGCTGCTCCTCAACATTCCACAAACCATGGTGTTGGGCTGACCACAGTCTTCCAAGGAGGAAGAGGATGTGAGAGCCCTTCTAAAATGGAGACCAGTTCACCTCAGGGGAGCTGTCTTCACCCAGGATGTGCCCCATCCCAGCAAGAGGCGGCTCCAGGGCCAGGTCTTCCGAGAATTTCTCCTCGTCTTCTTCATGGATCGGTGAGGAGGGGGACCGGAGAGCACTGCAAGTGGGGGTGGGGGTGGGGGGGGACAGTGTAGTGGCTGTTAGGGAAAGGCAACATCTCTCCCTCCCGAAGGGAAGCAAGAGGGATCTGTGGGAACAGCTGGGCCAAGCCAGCCCTCGGCTGCTCACCTGTCCGGGGATTTGCTGCGCTTGCTCTTTTGGTGGCTGCTCTCCACACCTCGGTCAAGCCCCACGAGGGGCCGACTAGATGGAGGGAGGCCGTCCAGCACCCCGGAGTAGCTGATTTCGTCATAGAGGGGAGCCGAGGGGATGGAGGGCGAGACGGAGCGCAGGCCGTTCAGGGCTTCCAGCAGGGAAATGGGCTCGTACCCCGGGGGGATGTTGTCCGAGCACTGCAGGGAGACAGGAGGACAGTTCCAGGTGTAAACAGGGACCAGCACCCGACTAGTTCTGCTCTCGCAACCACACAAGAATTTGCTAACGCCTGAATTTGTAACACAAACCCCACCTTTAGAGGCAACCCTCAAAGTTGGCCAGAAACATCAAGAATAAAAACCTCAGAAACAGAGCAAAGTGAAAAAAAATCATCTTAGCACCCCAAACTTCCTTCCCATGGTGGAGAGCTGCGCTTTCGCCCATTTTCACGCCTTCCAGACAAGGAACGGAGCTTCCTTGCTAAATGTGGGGGAGGGGCCCTGCCAGGCTCACCGAATGCTCCTCCCGATCCAGACTCTGGGCCAAGACGGGGCTGAAGGAGAGTGGTGACAAGGCGCCTGGCTTCTTCTTCACTGCCCGGATCTGCAGCAGCGCACGGAAGGCTGCGGGAGAAGGAAGAGACATTCCTTGGCGCCCGAGGGGTCAGGGAGCCAGAGCACCCACTGGCTGAGGCATTAGGGGTGGGTCAGTCTCAGGGATTCCTGCCCTTCTGGCTGCCTCCCTTTGGCCCCTCCGGGGAGCGTGTGGGAGGCTGATCTCAAACCCCCAAAGGAAGGGTGACCTCTTCAGTAGGCCCCTTTCCCCCCACATACGCAAACGGCAGATGGGACAGTTGTTGGCCTGGTAGCGCAAGGTGTCGGCGCAGGAGTTGCACAGACAGAGGTGCCTGCAGGGCAGGATCAGAGTGTCCCGCAGGTCCGAGAGACACACCACACACTCGTTGCTGTTGTCACTGTTTTCATCATCGCAGGGCTATTGGGACATGGGGGAGGGAATTAGCTGGGAATCTCCTCACCCTTCTACATCCACATCTCCCAAGTAGCCGGCCTCTCTGATGGGCACCACTAACCTGAAGCCCTGCAGCAAGGACAGCAGGGACCTTTCGAGCCATCCAGGGCCTCCACTGACCAGGAGAGGCAGAGGAGCCCCTCCCGGCCCTCAGGGAAGGCTCTGGGCAGACGCAGAACCTGGGAGAACTAGCCTAGCTTCTTCCTGGGGGTGGGGGGCTCCTTGCCTACCTTGGTCTCTTGGTTATTCTTGTTCTCGATGCCGTAGATCTCCTGGAGCAGGTAACTCACCCGGTCCACCTGTGGGGGGTGGGGGGGAAGGACAAGCGGACACTCAAGCGCTGACTGCCAGTAGATGTGTCCCTGGCCATTGCAAGTCCAAATTTTTGTTTCCAATAAAAAAATGACTAAAAGCCACTAAAAAACCTTTCTAAATAGCTCCACAAGATTTGGGTCAAAAAGAATGCTTGAAGCCCCCTTTGAACCTGGACCGAGAAGAGGTCCAAGCTCAGCTGCAGCAGCAAGGGGGCCAGCAATCCAGGCCTAGAATTAACATCCTCTGCCAGCTGTTAAGGACCTCCAAACATTCTTCCCCACCCCACTCCCCGAACCAAGAGGGGAGGGAGCTGTGGGTCCCGCCCCTCCTCCCTGCTGTCAGGCCCAGCACTCGGCTCAGAGGCTCTGGAGCAGCATTCTGGCCAGTGTTGGGGGGGGGGGTATTTCCCTGCTGCCCAATAGAGCTTCCCAGTTGTGAGAAACCAGGAAGTAAGAGAGCACGGGGAAGGGCTGCACTGGAGCAACATTCAGCCCCCCCAGGATTGCAGGAAAACACTTACAATCTGCTTCTGTTTCAAGGGCTTTACCGAAAAGCTGCCATCGACATGCTAGTCAGAAAGAAAGGAGGGAGACAGATTAGCCCTGCCGGAAGATAATATAAGTAGCCCAAGTGCCTTGCAGTGGAAACCCCCAGCCTAATTTCTGAGGTTGCTGCAGAGATTCCTGAATTGGCAACATTATAAGATCCAAAGCTCAGGGGATGCGAATGTTTCCAGCTGCAGCAGAAAAACACAGCAGTCAAAACACCACCTGAAGCATTAAGAAGCAACCCAACCTAGTTTCTACCTGCAACCACTAGAATGCAGACCCGCAGCTCTAGCACTGCATTTTAAAGGTACACATCAAAGCTCTGGCCAAGACCAGCCATTGGGGGGGGGAGGGGGGAGAAGGGAATCCAGAGCCCTGCAAGAGAACCACTTACCTTCTCGAAGGCAGCCAGGAGGATGTGGGCATGGCCAGTCACTTCCACAACAACTAGGAGACAATTATAAGGCCTGTGAGAATCTAGCTAGGAGTCCAGCAGCTGGGCCAACTCTATGTCTCCCAAAAGGGAGGAGATAGTTAGTCAGGCCTTTTGCTGCGTGAAACCTCTGCTGGAGACCACTTCGGCTCTCCCAGCCAAGACTGGAGGGGAGGGAAAGGGGTTCTCTTGGGATGGAGGCACAAGTGGACAAATCCCAAGGACTGAAGGGAGCAGCTGATGCTGGGATGCAGGAGAGCAGGAGGCTGGCAGAAAAGGAAGCCCCCTCTTTGCAAGCATCCCAAAGGATTGAAAGGTTGGCACTCTTGCCAACGTTAGTGGAGTTCAGACAACAAGTGGCTGCCCAAGCCCCTTTCGCCCTCCTTTTCAACCCCCCCCCCCCGCCGACATAGCCCCAAGGGGTGCTACCCAATTACAGGAATGAATCTGCCTCGTACCATCGCCTTCGTCTACAGTGGCTTGAATAACCACTGGAAAAATGCCCCGGTCCAGGTCAAAGTTCAGCTAGAAGGAAAGGACGAGAGATTAGCCACAGGCTGAGAGCACAAGAGAACATTCCTCTGAGAGGCATCCGAGTAGCTGCTGGCTCATTCCCCTCCTGCTCTGAGCTGCAGGGCAAAATGGCTCCTTGGACAGAGCAATGGAGCCATGGCCGATGCAATCAAGGGCAGGCAGACGCTGCCTTCCTGCCCTCTCAGATCCTCCATATGGCTCCCACAGCTGGACTCATTTCCCAGAGGTGGGCACGTTGGCTCTGGTGCCACATGAACCCAATGGCTTTGCATCCAAAGCCCTAAAGAAAGACCAAGGAAGCCAAACCTCTCCCAAATTGCAGAGTGCCCTGACTCTCCTCTACTCAGGAAGCAGCTAGAAGACGGACAGAATCACCTCTTCATCCTTCCAGTCAGAGAAGTCGATCTTGAAGGAGGGCAGGGAGAACTGCTGGCTCACCCCTCGCTTGTAGTGCACCGTCTCCGACTGCAGAGAAGGGTTCTTTGTGCTGTATCTGCAGATGAGAAACAAAGTTGGAGGCACATCCCAGGAAGCAGCGCTTGGCTCTATCTGGGCCCACAGGCACCAACCCCTCTTAATTTCACCCTCTCCCCCCCCCCCATTCTGCAAATGAGTCTTAGAGCTGCCACTTGTTAGCTGCAGCCAACTGAGCAGCGTTGACCTTCCCAAAAGCGCCACCAAAAGAAGCCAGATCCGAGAGGCCCATTTGTTGGCCAACACCACAGTCCCTGCACTCACACAGCCATGCCGCCAATGAGCTCCTCCGTTGCTTGGCAGTAGATGGTGATAGCCACCCGGGCATCTGCATCAAAGGTGAATTCAAGACTGTATAAAGCCTTCTGCTTCCCGTTTTCTTCTGTGGGGCTGTCAACATCTTCTTTGTACCTGCACCAAGGAAGGCTAAATCAGCAGAAATAAAATCCACCCACTGCATCTCCTGGATGGGCAATAGCTCGATTCGGCAATCTCCTTATATTTCCCAGCCTTTTCCAAATACTGTCGCATTAACAGCCCTGCAATTATACTGTTGGCAATCTCTGCTGAGGTGCCTCCAAAGAGTTCTTGAATACTTGTTACTTGCTTTTTTAAAAAAGAGTTTACAATATAAAATAGTAATGAGAACACACAAAAAGGGTTTTTTTGATAGGTAGGGACAGAGTCCCTGATCAGCATGTATGTTAATCTTCCCTTCTACTTGAGTTTCTTGGTCACTTGCTTCCCAGCTAACCGGTGCAACTCCTAGCGGCTGCCTGGCCATTTTACAAGAGGCCTTCAGAGACAGGAAGATCTGCTGAAGGCAGTCTCAAAGACCAGGCAGCACAAAGAGCAAGCGTCTGCAGTGCTGCAGCTCAAACCAAGTTGATCCTATTTGGCCACAAGTAAGAAATGCCGTTTCCCAGTCATTGGCAAAGAATGAAAAACATGGCCAGGGAATTCCTGGGCAGAGGGAAAAACAACCCACCAGTAGGCAGTCCAGGCCTGAACCGCAGGGAACAGATCATACCACCTTCCCAGGAGCGGAAGGACTACCAACCACCATAGTTGGCTTGAAGTACCTGACCAGGCGCAGGGAGTCTTTGCGGATGTTCACCAGGCTCCGAAGGGTCTTCACTGGCTCATGAGGGGCTGGGGTCACGTAAGGAAACTGGAAAAGCAAACCGGGAGGCTGTGAGGCAGGGCGAGAGGCAGGCGGGCAGCATGAGGTGGTCCAAACAAGGGGGGGGGGAGGAGATAATTTTTCTCCCCTCCATATAGCCCTTGCCCTGCAAAAGGACCACAGTTGAGGAGGTTTGGCTTCCCTGGGGCTGCATTCATGTAACAGGCATGTCCCTGTCAGTCCAAGACTTTGGAGCCCAATTGGCATTACAGGCTAGATTCATTCCTGGATTCTCTAGGCACGTTAGGTACTATGAGTTTAGTATATCATTAACTACAAAAACAGAACTGCATTCAAATTCATAATTTAGAAAAAGGGTAAATTAAAATTCAATATTTCCCACATTCAGTGGATTTTTTTTATTGCAGTGCAAATCTTCAACAAGAA
Source organism: Boaedon fuliginosus (assembly GCA_027560395.1). Classification (NCBI taxonomy): domain Eukaryota; kingdom Metazoa; phylum Chordata; class Lepidosauria; order Squamata; family Lamprophiidae; genus Boaedon; species Boaedon fuliginosus. The sequence continues at coordinate 49,139 of JANHGC010003630.1, forward strand.
CTATGGTATTTTTTTGAAATACATACATACAAACAATATATAAATATTAATTTATCCCCTAGATGTACCTTCCCCCAGTTTATTTGGATCCCGAATAAAAGGAGAAAAGCTCCCGGGGCTTACCTGGACGGGCCGGTTGCCCAGAAAGTTGAGGTCCATGTTCTCCCCAAACAGGTAGCCCTCGGGATGCGGCATGTCGAACTTCTCGCCGCCCATGAAAAAGTGGCTGGCGAAGTAGTTGCCTGGTGCCCGGAGAAAGAAGGGAGCGGAGAGAGAGGGACAGAGAACCTTCCACGCCCGGCCTTCCCGCTTCTGCGCGGCCCACGCCCGGCTCCCCGGGACTTCGGCGCCGCCCAGAGCACCCCGAGAGCCACAGCGGCAGCGGCGGGGCGGCCTCCAGCGCGACCCTCCGGCCGACCCAAGCTTCCCACGGCGGGTCGCCCAGGCGGGCTCCGGGGCCGCTTGCTCGGCTCTGCGGGGAGCCCCGCGCCTCTTGCCCTCCGCGGCCGCAGCGCGGTGCTCGGGTAGACTGCCCCGCGCCCGGGAAGCTCTGCCCCCGGCCCGGGAGGCCGCCGGAGCAGGGAAAGCCCCCACGGAGCGGGGAACAGAAGGACGGGGCCGGCCGGAGCCAGCGCCGGGCCTCACCGGACTTGGGCGGGTAGCGGTAGGCCGAGTTGGCCTGGATGTCGATGTCCTCCACGCCGGCGATGCGGCGGCTGAGCAGGGAGCCCATGGCAGGGCAGCGGCTGGCAGCGCTCGCCCCTCTGGTCGCCCGTCAGGCAGGCCTGCAGGCCACTGCCGCGCGGAGCACCACGGGAAAGCGAGTCATCACTCCCCGCCCGCCCGGTAGTCGTCGGCCCATTCGCCTATCCTTGGACTACGCTTCCCAGCAGGCACCGCGCTCGGCTGGGAAAACAACAAGCGTCCGTCAGCTCGCGCCGCCCTAAGGGGAAAGGGCGGGAGCTCCGGCCGTCAATCAACCCGAGAGCTAGGAAAAACAGAACTGTGGCAATGGACTAGGGCGGAAGCCGCTCTCTAGCAGAGCATGATGGGAGTCAAAGTCCGCGTTCTGCAAGCAGAGCCGCAGCTGCGCTCCGAAGGGGCTGCCGGACACTATCCAGGGTCCTGAAGATCGCGGGCGTCCAGCTTCCGCGCCCTGCCTCAGCTTCGCGACTGCCGGCCCGCGGTGGAAAGGCCAGGGAGAACCCTCGAGCGGGTCGTGCCAGGTCAGAAAGCGACCGGCCTCCTGCACTGGGGGGGGGGGGCCCCGGGAGCCAAGGTGCTTCTGGAAAGGGTTCAGTAGCCTCTAGAGGAAGAGGGTCAAGAACTGCCTGCCCCGCCCCTCGGGAGCTTCCTTTGGATCTGTGCCCTTGAGCCCCCAGCCACCCCCCACATGGGAAAGTGGGGAGAGGCAGCTCTCTACCCCCAAGGGCCTTTGGGTTTGGAGGGTGATAAGACTGTTGCAGGAAAACATGCCCACTTATGGGGAAGGGAATGTGAAACCCCACAAGCCTCCAGCTGCACCTCATGGCAACATCTAGGATTTAGGCAGCAACATTTCCTCTTGATCTGCTTTTACCAAGGCATCAGGCGATCATCGCCGGCTCCCCTTTCCTGGCACCAGGCTTGGGGGCGCCTTTCCCTCTCTTGCTAAGCACCTACCAAAGGGAACTGCTCGGGCTGGAGGAAAAAGAACCAAGTTTGTTGCAGAACAGAGGCAGCAGTTCACAGCATGTAGAAAAAGAATCTTTATAGAATCATTTTCTCACTCGATGAATGCTTTCCTGTGCCATGGCTGACACAGGGACAGTATCAGGAATATCCCCGGGGTCCCACATGGAAAGGGAACGGAAGGCACATTGGTCAGGTTTCTGACGATGCCAAGGTCCAAACTGGAATCCCTGGCAGATCTTGGCCCCTGGAATACTTGTGTTCACTGTCATCATAATGAATGTTTTGTTTGGGAATCCTGGTTCACCGTGGAGAGAAGCACCATCTTAGCCCATGATCTGCTGCATATTTGACATAGGTCAGGCATGATGGTAGTTGTGGACACAGCTGCTCTCCTGTGAAAGCCAGGCAAGTCTGTGTTTCAGATGGACAAGAAGCAGCTTCTTCCGTTACAGCCTCGGAGATGGGGATGACCGAAATCTTCAGGGAAGGCGTCTGCTAAAAGCTACAGCTGCTCCTAGAAAGACCATAATGGAGTTTGGCTGAAAGGCCTGGCCCTGATAACCCAGCTGAGAGAGAAGGAAGGGAACCCCACAAGACACCTCCGCCTCTACCACCTCCTGTCCCATCTGGGAGGAACCTGGCAGGTATTTAAAAAGAGAGAGGAAATGAGGTGGGGCTCACGAAGTGGAGCTCAAAGGCCTGGAACATCCCTTTCATTCTGAACATGGCTTTCACTGAGGGTGGCACCCACGGCTGTTCTGTCCACAGGGTCACAGCTAAGCTGCTGTGGTCGCTGGTTGCTGTTGGCTATTGCAGACCCCACTCGACGGAGGATGGAGGCTGCAAAAGGGAGAAACCAGGCAGGCTCAGGATTCTTCCCCAAGAGCCATTTCCCCCCATGCTACTCTCACCCTGCTCATATTTCAAATGGAAGGATGTGGCAGAAGGATCCCCAAAAACAGAGCAACTTGAACCCTGGCATAAAAGAGGCCAACTCACAGGGGTAGGGCACTGTGCTGATGTCTGCAAAGGCAGAGCGGATTCTCTCCATCCGCACCCCCGTCGGAGGCCGGGGAATCTTCAAAGCTGTGTGGGGAAGAAGCACAGCATCCAGACTGTGAGGAGGTTGCCAAGACTCTACAAGGCATGTAGAATGGGGTGAAGAGGTGGGGAACAGGGAGAGCAAGACAGAGCAGCCCACCAGCTTCTCCTGTGGCTAGGGAGGGGATTTCCAGCCACTTGGCTTCCTCCCATCAGGCCCTCTTGAGGAACTGGAGGTGCCAGGCTGGGAAAAGGTGACAACTCTCCCTGGCACGCAAGGGGCCAATTCACCCACCTGCAAATTCCTTCTGCAGGGCAAACGTCCGCTCTGCTGCATGTGAGCTCACTCGGCCTTTGTAGAGGACCCCGTTCACCCCCAGAATGTCTACCTCAGTCTGCGACAAGACATGCACAGAAAGAGAAGGGGCTCCCTGAGCCACAAAGAGCAGTCCCTGCCCCCACCCCAGGCTTGGTCAGTCCCTTTTGGACTGCCACTGAGAAGGAACCTCCATCTCCAGATGTTCACGAGCACTTCTCCCTCCCTCACTCCCACACCTGCTCTTTGTAGGCCCTTAGGATGGCTCACGTTGTCATAGGTGATGGCAGTGGGGTCCCCGTAGGGGTAGAGGGTGGCGAAGTCCTGGGCCCGGGACAGGTGCTTGAGGGCGCAGGCTTGCTGCTGGGCTTGGCATTGCCAGCAGGTCTGCAAAGGGGGGTTGCCGCTCATCTCACTCGGATCCTGATCCCTGGGAAGGGAGCCAGAGGCCCTGCTCAACACCAGCAGCAAGCGGGCCAGCTGCCATCTCAGGTCTCCTGGCCCCAGAGACACAGACACCATGTAGGAGGCGAGCAGTAAAGGGAATGAAGTGCTGTGGGGGAATCTATGGCTGGGAATGCAAAGCCTCCTATTCAGCAGGGAGCTGCTTCCTCTGGGCTGCTCCCAGAACTCTCACCCAGCCGGCCAAGGTAGCACCCCCACTGTCCCAGCCAAGTCGCTGACCTTTTCTGCTGATGGAAGAGGTATTCGTAGCCACTGGCACTGACTGGACGAGGCTTCAGCGTGGCCTTCCGGATAGTGATCATGTGCCTGTGAAGAAGCACGGGGCGAATGCAGCTGCTGCTGCGCCTCCGCCTGCTGCCCAACCCAGAAAGGCCCCAGGGATACTTACGGCCCAGTCATCATGGTCACTGGCCGGTCGCAGGAGATGCATTTCACTCTCTCAAAAAGCTGCCTGCAAGGCACCAATCAAGGGCTGTTGTGCCAGGGCCGGCTGCATTCCCAGCTCCACCACCCTCCCTCTATCACACCTTCAGAAGGGGGGGGGGTGCCTCTGGCAAGCTATGCAACACCCCCCGCCCCAAGCTGGCTCTGCCACTCCCTCCTCACTTCTTGAAGCCAGCTGCGCTGTCGGCGTCAAAGCGGGGCCCCTCACTGAGGTACTTCTTGATGAACTTCCACACCTCCTCCAGCTGACGGCTGACGGGGTCCAGGGCCAAGCGGTCCAGCTGTGGGGCAACAAGGGTGGCTGAGTGGGCCCTCTCGCTCTGTGGCAGCCAAGGACCCCCGGGGGAGTTCTGGGCAGGGAGGGGTCACCTTGCAGTCCATGTCCACAAAGAGCTTCTCGAGCGCCTTCTGCCAGTCCTTGTCCTGCAGGGACATCTTTTGCAGCAGGTCCTGCATCATCTCGCTGAGTTGGCTGGTGGCCAGCTGCAGCTGCCCATGGTTCACCATTGCCTCCAGCGCGCTCTTGTCAGCTTTCTGGGGGCAGACAAAGCAAGTCCTCTCTGAAGCCCAGGAGCTGACAGAGGGCAGGGGCAGGGGAGATGAACCTCCAATTTCCCCCAGTGTGGGTAGATCTTGGAGCCAGATTTCCTGGCAGCCAGATGAGGAGGGGAGAGAAAGTGCTTCCAGAAGGGCTCCTGTGGTTTTAAGGACTGAAGGTGAGGCAGGGAAACAACTGCCTGAGTTCCTGCTTGGCCCAAAAGGAAGCTAGACCAGTTGAATGTCCTACCCTTAAAGACACAGAAGCCCCACAACTGTCTCTAACTGGAAAAAGTGGCATCTTTTCTTTAGAGAGGCATTTTCTTTACATGGATAGTGACAGGACTTAATCAGTAGTGATGCTGAAGCAGCCCTGGGATTTCTCTTCTGTCTGAGACTGGGGTGACTTCAGGTTGGAAAGAAGCAACCGGAGGCTTCTTCTAACCCAGTTTCTTTTCCACACCAGAGACTTAGTTGGGGTGGGGGAAAGATCATCTCCTCCCATTCCCAGGGACTCCTCACCACATTCATCTCCTCTTGGATCAAGTCTTTATCAGCTTTCTTGACGTCCAACTGATGCAACAGGTTGCGTATGATCTGTAGAAGGCGTAAAAGCTCTGCTGCAGACTCTACATTTATTTCTTCCTGCTCAAACTGCCTGGGCGGCTTCCCTGCTTCTCCACCAGCCACAAGCAATGACCGACCCTCTGGCCGGTCACTGAGTGGCCATATAGCCCCTTACTTGCATGTCCGCGCTGCTCCTGGATAACTTCTGCACTCCCTGCTGCAGGTTTTCATACTGTTCCCTCAGCTTCTCTATCTGCTCCAGGGTCTCTTGCAGAGATTCCTTTCCCTGAAGAAGACATCAGCAACTCCATCTGGTGTGGCCAGCAACTTTGGGCCGAGTCGAGCCGCTGCTGTGACCAGCACCTTCCCTGAGAGTCTGGGCAATCCCAGACCTATTTTGCAATGGGCTTTTCTTGCATCCCCAAGTGGCTGTCGAGCCCTTTGCAGGCAGGAGCCTCAAGGCCTCCAACAGGCAGGACTCTGAAAGCGCTTTGGGCTCTGTCTGTTGCCCAGGACAAAGGCGGCTTCTACCCAGAACCTCTTCCCCACTGGACTGCCATCTTGGATAAGATGCCTCCTGGCAGTGGGCTGTTGAGCATGTCCAGACCATAGGGTGAGATTTCCCCCCTTAACATATTGTCCCTAAATTTCTATTGTCCTGC
>JANHGC010003630.1:74849-100201 GCA_027560395.1 Boaedon fuliginosus
ATTTAACCATCTTAATCTAACATACTTCAACTAACTATAAGCAAGTATTCAACCTCTGCACTTTAACCCCCTTAATACCAAAAGAAGAACATAAAAAGAAAGAAAAAGAGAACAAAGAAAAAGTCTTTGCTTTTGAGTATATGGAATAAACAGAAATATAAAGGAAACCAGCTTTTAAGCCATGACTACCCCAAATGATTGAAGCAGGGTTGAGAAGGCATCCTACACAATGCCAGCCCTAAAGCTGGAGAGGAAAAAGACTCACATGGAAGCGGGTTAGGCCAGGCTCCACTGGCCAGTCCTCCAACCCAGCCAGGGCTATTTGCCCCCTTATGGGCAGACCCCCCCCCCCACGCCCTGCATCCCCTCTGAGAAGCGGCCGTGCCTGGTAATAGGCCTTCTTGATCTCCTTCTGGGTGGCGCAGTGAGGGACTCCCAGGATCTGGTAATAATCCTCTTTGCTGCTGCTGCTCCTGCTGCTGGTGTGAATCGAGGCCGCCCAAACGAGAGGAAGCGGTCGGATTCCTGCGCAAAGCGAAGCAGAGGGTCAGGGCGGCTGCCGGCGTCGAAGGAAGGGCGGAGGCGCAGGGGGCCGCGGATCGGACACGCCGCCGGCTCCATTTCTCCGGGCAGCAGGCCCGCGCGCGGCCAAGGCCGAGGACAATGGACCGACCCCTCCGGAGGCCTCTCTCGAGGGCCCGGCGCCGCCCTGCCAGGCCAGCCATGGAGGGGGCGACGCTCGTCCTCAGCGGCGCGCTTGTCGCTCTCGTGGCTCCCCGGGTTCTTACCGGAGCCGTTTCCCATCCGCGGCGCCAGGGCCGCGCGAGAGGCGACGGGGGCCACCCCCCGCCAGCGGGCCAGAGCCAACACCAGCGCCAGTCGCCGCGGCTCCCCGCCGCCCGCCCGGCAGCTCCCGGCGGCGGTTGCCGCCTCCGCCAGCCAGCGTGAGATGCACCCGGCCGCCATCTTCCGCTGTTCAGTCGCAGTGCGCCTGCGCTCCTCAGCCCGGTAAGCCAGGAGTCCGAGTGCGCAAGCGCACTGTCCCGTGGTAGCGGCGGGCGCAGCCGACCTTTCTCAGAGGTCAACCCCGCCGATTCTAGTCTGGGGCTGCTCCTGGGTCCTATCGCCCCCCTCGCCACTTCTCGGTCTAGGCGCGGGGGTGGGTTTCGCGTGTCTGGAGCGACCGTGTGGATGCGAGTGCGCCCTGGACTCCAGCTCCGCGGCCCTGGCTGGGCATCACCGAACGCGCGCTGGGCTCCCACGAAGCGGAGCTGGGCGCTCCCGGGTGTCCCGGGGTCGCGGGAGCCCAGAGCGAGACCAGCTGTCGGCGTTCTTCGAGGGTGGGGTGCGGGGAGAGCCCCGGAGGAGGGCCGGGTGAGGGGCTGAGTCCCTTTCTTAACCTCGGTGGGAAAGAGTGGGAGCGTCGCCGATCCAGGCGGAGAGCATGCCCGAGACGGGGCAGCGCGAGGCCGGCCACCGGGAGAGCCGGGAGCCTCTTCTCGCCTTCCGCCTCGAGCCCCCTGCCGGAGCGGGGAGGATCCCGCTTTTCGAGCTCGATGCTAATCATGGAAGGGAGTCTAGTGGGGAACGGAGGGCCGGCTGGGGACGGAGCGCCCGTGTGGTGGGCAGGAAGCGACTGCGGCCAGCTGACCCGTGGAAACTACGGAGGAGGATTTTCGGGGGACCCTTCGGACAGGCGCCCCGGAGCCTTCCGGCCAATCCGCTGAGGGCTGGTTTGGAGGGAAACCCCAATAAAAGCGGGAGCGTCTAGTGGGGGAACCGCTGAAGGGGACGAAGAAAGACGGCGAAGCCTGGCGGGCGCTGCGCTTGGCCAGCTCGAAGCTGCCGGAGGAGCCCCCTGCAGCCGGGGCGCCTGAAGCCAGGAGGTCCCCTCGGGCTCTCTCCGGGATGCTCCCCCGCCGGAGCCCGGCCAGCTGCTCGCCAATAAAGAGTTAGCTCGGCCTGGTTTATTGGTCTGGGCGCAGTGTGAGGCGAAGCGGGCTCTCGTCGCGATGCAGGGGCTTCAGAGAGCGCGGCGTGGCTCAGCCTGGCGCCGGCGGCCCCTCCCCTCGGAGGACTCCGGGGCCGCCGTGGGCGGGGCCTCCGTGGAATCGGACCTGAGCCTGGACGGCGGCAGCGGCGGCAGCATGAGCCGGTTCAGGGTGTCCAAGTTCCGGCACGCCGAAGCCAAAGTGGCTCGCAAGGAGGTGGGTGGGCGGCGGCTTGAGTCGTGCTTACCGCCGGATCGTCTCCCCGGTGAACCGCCACCCCCACCTGCCGGGGCGGGACTGCGGCTCGGTGGACGCGGCGGTTCCTTGCTTCCCCCCCCCCCGACCGGGAGGGCTCGGCGGTTCCTCGATGGGCGCGGGAGGAAGCGCCCGGCTCAGCCCTCGGCCTGTTAGCGATCCCAACGAAGAGGGACGCCGGCGCTTCCGGAGGCGCCGCCCGATTGCAGGCTGAGCTGCGTTCGCGTGGGCGCCTCCCGAGACACGGTGGGGCCCTGCCTAGGGGACCTGAGGCCGGGGCCGCTCTCCCGGCTGGTTCATGGCCCCGGGGCAGCCGAGACTCCGAGGAGCCGACGAGACTGAATCGGGGAAAGCCTCGCCCTGCAAATTGAGTCCGGTCGGGAGGCGAGCAAGGCGGCTTCCCCTCCAGCTCCTCGCTGCTCAGCGGCCGGCTGGCCTGAGGCGGCATCCCCGGTGCGACTTGGGTTGGGGCCGCCCGGCAGGTGTCGTTCAGCCTGCCGGAGGCCGAGCAGCAGCGGGGAGTGCGCCGAGCATCTCCTGGTTGCGAAGCCCGATCCCAGCGGCCGTTGCCCGGCCGGCCCCTGGCTAGGGAGGGCGGGTTGACTCATCTCGGCGGCGGAAAAAGCTTCGGAAGAGCCTCCTTAAGCAGAGCCGCCTTTGCTGCTGAAGCTTCCGGCTGGAGAGGAAATGCGAGAAGCGCAATTTCTGCAACAATTCCGTTTTATGGTTTGACACGGGTTTGGTCTTCGGGGCGCAGCAGGCCCGGGCTTCCTCTTCCCCGCAGGAGGGGCCCCCTGGGACAGCAAACACCCAGGGTTCTGCCAGGCTGGGTCTGTGTTCCATAGACGCCCTCCCTTGTTCTAGTCAGGCCCGGCCGGCAGGCAAGCATGGCACCTGCGATTTGTTGGCCTGCCAGTTTTCCCCGCCATGCCAGCTGGACGAAGCCAGTGGGTCTCCCTGGGAGGCTGCTTCAGCAGAGTTCAGAGAAACGCTGAACGGGGGGGACGCTGAATTGGGCAGCCTTATGCAGTGAAATAAAATCCCGGTCTGGGAATGCGGGGGGGTCAAAGAAAGAACGAGGGAGCCACACCTCATGTTGGCATAAGAGGCCTATTGGCAGAGCTCCAGCCAGAGAGAGGACTCAGCAGTTGGACCCTGGAATCCAGGGAAGCGGGTGCAGTTTGACAAGGAGGCTTTTCTGGTTCCCTCTTTCTGGACTGTTTGGCCAACTGTGTCTGGAAGCACCTCCCTGTCCTTGGCCGTGCCCCAGTCACTTCTGCTGCTTTAGTCCCTGCTGAAGAGAAAGCTGTCCTTTGCTCAGAGCTAGATGTCCCCCACTGCCTCCTGGTCCTTGACCCACTTGTGGAACAATGTGGGTCTGTGGAGACCTTTCTTCCCCCGTCTCCCAGCTTGCTCTCCTCTCTGTGCAACAGGCCTGGATTGGAGATCTCCAAAGCAGTTGCCCTTCAGGGAACCCCCACATCAAGGCCAACACCCGCTGGATCACATTCAGCACAGACTGTGCAGGTAAGACGAGCACAGCCCAGCTTCTGCACTTGCACTTTGACCTGGCAAGGAGTTTGCAAAAATCCTCTGTGTGTGGCACAGGCAAAGTGTCCCTGCTGAGAGTGGGGGGCTCCCCTCCAACTGGCCTGTTTTCTTTCCCTTCTGCTTTTCCCTGTAGCAGGGACCTTGTCTTGTGTTCTGCCCCCCCCCCCAACTTGAAATGCCAAACATCTCCTGTTGATTGGCACTTAGAGGGGTAGAATCAGCACAAAGGCCCATTAGGACTGGCTTCACTTGGGTGGGGCCAGGAAGGAAACCCGGCTGCCCAGCACTTGCTTCCTTCTTGCTGTGTAATGACCACCTTGAGCCAGGTCTCCCCAGAAGCCAAGATTTCTGAAACTGACCCCTACCGATAGCTGTCCAGACTCAGGGAAGCTCTGTGAGTGGAAGGCAAACCACGGACACATTTTCTTTTGTCCGGCAGGTGGACTGCTCAGGGGGTTGGCTTCATGATTTTTTCCCGCTTTTGCCAGGTGTGCTGGGTGCTGTGCCCTTGGAGAGCCCAAAGGGGATCAAGAGGGTTATCTCTCATCTGCACTGCCATTCAGGTGAGCTGGAGAAGCTGCCGGGGTGCCCCCGGGGGGGGGGGAAAGGGCTGGTCTCCCATGCAGACAATGGAAAAGCGGGCTGCTCGGGTGAGAAAAAGACTATATAGAGGAAGAGAGAACCAGGGCCTCTGCTTTCAGTTCTGCTGGCCGGTTGCTTAAGGCAAGCTGTTGCTGTTGCACTTGCTCTCTTGTGCAGCTGCCGAGAGGAAGGGTATCACATGACTCTGACACACACACACACACACACACACTTGTCCTACTTTTGGCAGACCTTGAGCCAGCAGCAATCCAGGCCCTGCCGCCCTGGGTCTCAGTTGCTGGGCTTGCTTGTGGATGAGAGTTTCACACTTAGCCTGATGTGTGGGCATCATAGGAGAAGCCAACCTGACTTTCTGAGACATCCACATGGGGGGTGGACGCCCTCCTTCTGCTATACACTCAGCCAGAAGACGTGTCAGGGGCATTGCCGCTGACCCCAGGACTGCCCTGTGGAAGCCATAATCTGGACAGAGGCTGTAATCCGACAGCTGGACTGCCTGCCCGCCTGCCTGCCTCGGAAGATGAAGCCCCTGGTCTCAGGAGCCTCGCTGGGCCAGCTCACAGTGGGAAGCTGCTGCTCTCCTTCCTTGGGGATGCACTTTGCACTGGTGGCTCTGCAATCCAAAATCTCTGTCAACTGCAGCTCAAGGGGGGGAAGCAGGGGAAGCCCCTGGGTTGCTGTGCTTGCTTCCACCCCCTTTGGAACTGAGAAAATGATGCCTCAAAGGACTTAGTTACTTCGGCACACAGACCCACATGTGAAAACAAAGGGTAGGGGGCTAAATCCTCCCACACATGGGGAACCCAAGGAGAAAGGGGAGCTGCTGGATTGTGGGGGCCCATAGCATGATGCACAAGTGTGCAGATGGCCAGAGAACTTGGCTGTGCCTTTCCGACTGCAATTGTCAGAGACTCCAGAAATGGAAAATGGCAGAGTGAACCAAATAATAGCAGGATCAGACCTTCCTCCGCCCAAGCCCCCCCAGACAAAGGCAATTTCATCCTGCTGGGTGGAACAAAGTGGGTGACTTGGTGTCAGACCAAATGGCCATGGAAGGGACACTGGCTGGGAGAAGCTGTGCCCCTTTGCTTGCCATGAATCAAGAGCTCTTGGGACCTTCCCCTCTTCAAACCCAGATGCCTCTGCGCTGCAGTGGAAAACCTGCCATCAGATGTGATGGCAACACATCTGGTGCCTCTGCAGAGGCCACAGGCCCCCTCGGTCCAGGCCCAAGCTCAGAAGCCCCAGCCAGGAACCAAGACAGGCTCTGCGAGGACCCCTTGGCTCCAGAAGCGAGAAGAGCGGTGCCTGCCACCCTCCAGTTCCAATCCTCCCCGTCCCGTCCCATGCTGGGAGGCAGTTCCTCGGGGGAGAAGCAGGCGGTGGCTGTAGTGGGCGCGCACAGCCTTGGCTGCCTGCTTCTCTGGTGCTGCCCTTCCCTCTCCTCTCCTCTCCTCCCAGATGTGGTGACAGACTTTGACTTCTCTCCCTTTGACCAGCAGCTGCTGGCCACCGGATCAGCAGATGAAGTCGTAAGTGCAGTGTCCGTTGCCTAGCTTTCCTCCAAAGTCGCTCTCCCTGCCAGGTGGCTCCTGGGAAAACTGGGTGCCAAGGGAAATCGACAGAGAGCTTTCCCCTCGCCCTCAGTCCTGCCTGCCCCTGAGGGAGACTGGCATTCTCTGAGCACTGCAGCGGTCTCTTTCCTGCAGGTGAAGGTGTGGCGTCTCCTGGAGCCTGGCCAAGACCTCTCATCTTCCCCCCACGTGACGCTGGGGCCAGAGGGGAGCCGGGTGGAGGTGCTTCTCTTTCACCCCACGGCGGATGGTATCCTGGCCAGTGCAGCTGGGAAGGCAGTGAAGATTTGGGATGTGGAGCAGCAGCAGATCCTTACTGGTACGATCCTATGTGGGCGTCCTTAGATTGGCCCCAGGGTGGGCTGGGAGATGCCAGTTGGCCCCAGGGAAAGTGGAGCAGCCATTACCTAGGCCAGCCCCTTCTGCCCTGTGCTTTCATCATGCTGCCCAATTCTCTGCCAGTCTGGAGCTCTTCCCTTTGCCTATCCAAGCAAGAACCAGAAGCTCCTTCATACCTCCTCGAGTTCCCAGAATTGGTGAAGAGAGGCGGGGTATAAGTCAAATAAATAAATAATAAAATAAATAATGCCTGCCCACGCAACCCCGGGGCTATGGTCCTGCCAGAGAATCTGACCGATTTTTGTGGAAGCAGAGCTGAGGGGCTGCTTTTTTGGACTCCCTTCCTGGAACAGGCCGGCCTCTCGGGCTGCTGCCCACATGGGTAGATTTTTGGGGAAGGTGTCCATAAAGGGGTGGAAGGTGAGGCTCCAGTCAGGAAGAGTGTCCGTGGCAATCGCAGCAAGAGGAGAAGCCAGGCAGGCAGGAGAACCCGAGAGAGCCCGTTGCCGAGCAACCTCGTGGGCTCTGTGGCAGCTTTCTGCCCAGGCGCTGCCACTCCGATTTCAGAAGGCGGAAGCAGATGGGGCATTTTCTGGGCTGAGGACAGGAAAGACTTCGTTGCCAAGGATTGTGCTCCTCCTCGGAGCCGCAGCAGGCTGGGAGGTGGGGGTTGCACTTTGGAATTGTTCAGGCTGCTGCCTTGCAGAGAAGGTGGCTGGTGCAGCTGGAGGGATCGCAGCTCTCCACATGGGCACCCTTGAACCGGTTGTTCAGGGGCTCCTGTAGCAGCCCCTGCCCCAGGGACGGGAGCCAGCGTTGGCGGGTCAAGCCCAAGCTGATGTGGAAGTGGGAAGGAGGGGCAGCAGGCGGAAAAGCTCCAAGCCAGAGGGAAGTGGCCCAGAAGGAGTAGAGCAGGAGTTCAGACACAATGGGGTGGGTGGGTGTTTCCCTTCAGTACGTTGTGCAAGCCGCGCCACTCTGTCAGTAAGTCAAGATTCATAATTGTGGCTTGGAGAGATCCAGGCTGGAGGGAAGGCCCCTCCGTGGAAGGCAGCATCAGCCCCCCAAAGAAGCTGGGGAGGCTGACTCTCAGCCGCTCTGCCGCCTTAGGCAGCCCTCACTCGCCTGAGTTGGGGAGCCCTCCTCATGACCTGAGTGCCCAAGCAGGGTGCTGGAGTGCACAACACCAGGCCCGTTTCGTTCTTCTCTTCAGAGCTGGAGCCTCACCTGAACTGGGTGCAAAGTTTGGCCTGGAAGCCGGACGGATCGCTCCTGGCCACTTCTTGCCGGGTGAGTGCTGTGGGGAAGCAGAGGCCGAGGGCCAAAACAAGGAGCTGGCTCTTGAGGGCAGCTGGACACCAGGGGGCGGCATGCTCCACACCATGGTGTGGGCACCCTGGCAATGAGCAGGCGCATGCCCTTGGCTGCCATCTAGTGGCACCTCAAGGGTTCCTGTGCTGCATTCCCTTGCCCGGTGCATGATGGGGGAGGCCCTGGTGGCGCCTGCTCGGGAAGGAACATGCTTGGGTCCCCCAAGGAGATTAGCGTCTCCCTGGGGCCCCCCCGTGCCCATCCCAAGCCAGGAAGATGCATCCCTGCCCCTCTCTGTTGGAACCTGGCCTGGCCTCAGTCGGACTGCTGTGACAATCTGGAGCACTCCCCTCCCCTCCCCCATGGGCAGGCCAGAAGTGGATGCTTCCCCCAAAGCCAGAGCATCAGCAGATACTGGCACAGCTGCCTGACACCTCCCCCTGCCCCGTCCTACTGGCAGCAGTATCCGGGATTAAGTCCCCTCCCCACATTCTCTGGACTGGCTGACTGTGCCCAGGGTTGGGAGGGGGGTTGTGTGGCTGGGCAGAGCAATGGGCTGAGGAGATGACCACTGGGCCTTCCTTTGCTCCGCAGGACAAAAGACTGCACATCTTTGACCCACGGGCCAAGCCGGTGCCCTGCCAGGTAGAGTATCTGGGGGGGTGCCAAGTGGGGAGCGCAGAGGACCCATCTGGGGCACACAGTTGACCCCACCCAGTCCCATCTAACGCACAGACACACCTGGGTAATGCTCAGCAGGAGGAGGAGGCAGGGAGGGCGGTCCATGAAGCAGCTCCAGGGGTAAATGGTGCCAAGGGGAAGCCGTCCTCAAAGTCCGGGCTCAGATCCCCAGTTGCAAGAGGAAGGCGTAGAGGCTGCTGCCCAGGGTCCAGAGCTGAGGTCAGGCTGCTGCCCCCCTTGTAGCCTCCCAGGCAGGGACTCTCCCCAGTTCTTGATTCTCGAGAAGGCCGTGGTAAGCCAGGAATGAGCCAGCCTGCATTCAGGGACCCTATTTATAGCACCACCCCGTGGCCTGCACTCTGCATTGGGGCAGAGCGGGGCCAGAGACTCCCCTCCTGGTGCATATCCCCCCTCCCCGAAATTGCACATCTAGGAGAATGGCACAGGGGCAGAGAAGCCACGGCGGAGGGGGTGGTTGGAGCTCTGCTCTGCTTGGGGGTCATTGCACCACCCCCCGCTCCTCCTGCTTGGCCAAGGGCCGTTCTGTGAGCAGGGCTGTTCTGGCAAGGGCCCCAGGCAAGGAGGGGCCACTGGAGGTTCTGTAGTAATGAGGCATGGGGGTATCTTGAGCCTTGGGCTGGATTCAAGCTGGGGCTGCAGGCTGCCTGTGGGGGAAGCAGGGTGGAGGCTCCCCTGAGTTAGCCAAGCAGGACGGGGGAGGGCTGCGGTCAGAGGAAGCTGTGGCTGGCCAGAAGACGTTGTTGGCCGGGAGTCACAAACCGCTGAGCTCCACGCCGGCTGTGAGTTGATTATCTTCTTTGGGGAGGCAAGTGGGGGGGGGCTGCTCCTCCTCCTCTCCATGCAGTGCTGACGTGGCTGCCTTCCTTTTGTCTGGAAGTCATCCCTTCCCACCCGTTTCCCCACGAAATGGAGGGACTCACATGCGTCATCTCTGCTGTCAGTCTCAGAGCTTTCCTGGGGGACGGTTCATGCAGGAGAGCGGGGGCGGAAGGGGGCTGAAACAGGGGAGGGGGGGAGCCTCTGCTCCTTCCAAGCAGCGGAATGTCTGTTTCCTCTCTCCTGCTTTGCTCCGTGGCTGAGAGTGATGGGATAGATGGGGAGAGTCTGCCTATCTGTTCTTCCTGGGTAGGAGGACCTGACATGGCTGGACCAGGCCCTGGGCATTGTGCCACCTTAGCAGTCTTTCAATCTTCCAGCCTCTGCCCCTCCCAGCGCAGCCTGCATGGGTCTCTCTCCAAGGTCTGCCAACCAGCGAATGGGGGCGGCACCTTCACTCCACTAACTTTGGCCAGGAAGGGGCTGGGAAGAGGGTGTTGGGGAGCACAGCCGGGGCAGTGGTCCTTGCAGCTGGGAGAGGCTCTTACCAGGTGTTGGCACCCCAAAGGACTCTGCCCGGATCAGCTGTAGCCACCTGGCCCTTCCTGGTCCTAGAGAGGGCAGCTGAAATGCAACTCCTGCATGCAGTTTGCCCCCCAAACCTCCCAGCTCCCAGCACAGCAACCTGCAAATCTCTTATGGACTTTAAAAGCAACTCATCCCCCACCCCAAGTGCATTGCAGTCCTTAATCTGGGTGGAACCTGACTGACCCTCCAGCCACCTGAGGAGAGGCCAAGCTCTATCTCCCCCATGGGGCAGTGCAAATGAAGGGTGTTCCCTGCAACCCCTGTCTTCCAGCAGCATTAAGGAGAGCCAAGTGGAACTACTATGCAACTTCTTTGGCCTGGGAGCACCAGAGCTGCCCGTCCAGTTGCTCCCAAGGTCCTTTCAGCAACTAAGAGTTGCAGCTGACCCCTGGGGGTGGAGCCCTCCCAGTTCCTGTCACACAAATTCAGCCCAAGATCCAGCAATCTGGAAGAGCTGCAATGCAATGCCAGCTCAAGGATTCAGGAGCCTTTGGGGCACTGCCCCAAACTGGTGTCCTCCCTAAGTCCAGACTGGTTGGAGGCAGCGTTTTGAAGTGGCTCACAGAGAGGGGAGGTTGTCCCATGCCAAAGGTCTCCTCTGTCTCCCTTCATTCCAGATGGGGATCGCCTTCCTAGAAGGAATCTAGAAGGTAGCCCCTCTCCAGCCCTTCTTCTTTTTCCCCCAGACTGCCCTGGCGCATACAGGTGGCAGGGAGGCCCGGCTGCTGTGGGTGAATGCAGAAGGCTGCTTCCTCTCCGTGGGCTCCAACCAGGTGGGGATTCTGTCTACCTCTCCTGCAGGGCTGGGGGGCCCAAGTGGGGGGCAAATCCTGGGGGGCCCAGGTGGGGGGCAAATCCTGACAGGCTGGGAGCTCTCGCTCTGCGCCCTCCGGCGAGAACGTCTCTTCAGTAGAGCCCAGGGCTTGGGTCCCTCCAAGGCAGCCCCTCAGCCTCCCCTCCCTTCCAGATGATGGAACGGGAAGTTTGCCTCTGGGACAGCCGCCGGTTGAGCAGCTCCCTGACCTCCGTCACACTGGACGCCTCTCCCAGGTAAGGGGTCAACGCAACTCCCAGAGTTAAGGAGGTGCAGAGGAGGTAGAGTGGCAGGGGTGGGCCAGGCTGATGTTCATCCAGATTGGCGCAGAGGTCGGTTGGCATGGTGGAAAGCCCCAGGGCTGCTGCCACTCCACCCCACGCTACCTGGCCCCACCTACATGAATTGGCCCCTGCGCACGCAGCTCCTCTAATGGAAGGGGGGGCGCTACCAGGGTTGCAGGGAGGCTGTTGCTTGAAGCAGCTGGCTAGAGGTAGGCCCCCCAAGAGGAGGGGGGAATATGTGGAGAGACAGTATGTGGACATTGCATCTGCCACCCCTCAAACTCTCCCTGCCGGGATCCTTCTGGCCGGATCACCAGATGGGCCCCTTCGGCTCTTGCCATTCCCCAAACCTTCGGGGTCTCCACATGCCTTTATCAGGGCACACCAGTCACTTGTGGGGTGGGGTGACATCCTTGTGGCACTCAGGCAGGGCAGGCATCGCTTCTTGGTAGCCTCTGGTTTCCCCCCTCTAATCCGAGGGGTCAAGTGATGCCAGGTTACTGGCTTGTTTTCGTTAGCACTGATAACTCTTGCAAGGAATACCTCGGGCTGGTTGGTGCGGCTTGTCTGCCTGCCTCTGGCAGGATTTTCAAGGCTGCCATCTTGTTGCCATCAAGCTGATAACCGAGGGATAGAGGGGCTGATTCTGATGGGGGGAGCTGTATGTGGGAAGGAAGCAGCTCCCTTCCGGCAATGGGGCTGTTCCTGGAAGGCTATTTAGCTGGGGAGGTGTGCCTCCCTTCTTGCCCCTCTGGAAACTGAGGGATGGTTGGGCCAGGCTTCTCTCCTTCTGCCCCCCTCCAAGAGGGGAATGGAGCTGGGCCTCCTTTTTGGACAACTTCTTCACAGCTAGAGAGGAATTGATGGCTAAGAAAAGCCAGCTGCAGTGAGCTGCCCCTCTGCCCACCTAGCCCCTCTGTGGCAGGGGCCGCTATGCCCTCAGAGCCAGCGCCCTGCTGTCCGGTTCCCCAGGCAACTGTGGGAATGGAGGAAGCTTCAACGAAGGGCATATTAGCTCGGCAGGGGGCAGCGGGGGCAGCAGGCCCCGTTGCTCAGGAGATCTGGGAACGTGGTACAGGTAATGCCAGGGGCTTAGCACAGCCCTGGCCCCCTCCCAGGAAGGGCTGGTGGGCATGTTGGAGCAGCCTGCCACCCTGAAGCACAGAGGCCTGGCTCCAGTCGTGGCTCTCCCGTGCCCTCCCTGCCGTCTGCCAAAAGAAACTCCGTCTGCCTGCCGGGCTACCCATCTAAGCTGGTGGAGCTGCTCCCAGCCATCTTTCCTTCAAGGTTGTGAGAAGGGGCTGCGTTCTGACAGCATTGGAGGTGGGTGGACAAACTCCACGGCTGGGGGTCTTGGGTTGGAGCCCCCACCTCTTTCTATGCTGCCTCATCCCACAGACCTGGCCCTGCCTGGAGAGGCTGTGGTGGAGCTGAGCCTCATCTAACTGGGCGGCTGCAGTTGGCAACTCCTCTAGGAAGCTCATCGCCAATGTGGATGTCTTGGCAGGCCCTGTGCCCCGGCCATCCTGGAGGGACTCTCTGCCCGCTTCCCTCAGGATATCAAGGAAAGAGCAGCTGGCATCCCCTTTGCCCAGGCCTGGTCCCTGTCCCGTGGCTACAGCCGGCAACGTTTCCATGGGGCACTTGGGGAGGATATTTTTGTCCCCCCACAAAGCAGGGACGTTGAGGGGCTGGCAGTGCTGCTGCCAAGCTCTGTAACGAGGAGGGCCTCTGCACCACCACCACCACCCCCATCCTTGGAGGCTGCAGAGTCAGCCCTTTTCCCTCCCTGGGTGACTCAAGTGGCTGGCGAGCTCCGAGTTCCCTGCCTTCCAAGACCGGAGGAGCTGGCCAGGACCCCCAGGTGGGACTGGCTTGGCTTGGCTTGGCTATAGGGCTGCTGCCTGCCTCCCCACCCCCATTTCTTCTCTCAGCTGCGGTTGGAAAATCCACGTGGCTTATAAGAAAAATATTTGCTCAACAGCCGTTTTTGCAGGAATCTGCAATGTTAATTTGAACAGTCTGCTGGGGATGACAAAGGGCCCATTCAGCGGGTCAGCTAGTACCTGTGGGGAGCTTCCCACATTCCCCAGCTTCCCTGGGGGGCAGCGACTCTCGGGGGCCATTCCCTAACTCCTGGGTCCTGTCCAGCTGCTTCCCAGCTCCGGAGGGCAGGCCAGCTTTGGTGCAGCCCCCCCTTTCCTGAATTAGATGCCCTCTGGCACATTATTGCTGGCATGGGGCAGGGGAGGGCTGGGAGCCTTTTCACGCCAACGAACAGAAGGTTGAACTCTGGGCAAAACCTTGGTTAGCGGATCAGGCCTCTGGCCCACCTGGTGCTCTCTAAACGGGGTGCAGCGGTGCTTCTTCTGGCCTTGGAGCCTTTCCCTTGGCCCTTGGGATCCTCGCCGAGTTTGCTTGGCTCAGTCTGCAGCCGCCACCTGCCCAGGAGGGAGTTGATTTCTTTCCCCTTGTGGTGTGAGGTTGCCCCATGCGGCTGACATTGCCGAGGTGTTCCTGGTGCAGCTGAGAGATCACCCTGGAGGTCATGAGTGCAGACCAGCTCTGGCTTCTTCAGAACCCCTGCACAGAGAGCAGCAGGACCTTCTCCTCCTGGGCTCTGTGGGGGAGGGTCTGATTGCCTGGGCTTCAAGGGTCAGATCTACATGAGCAGCAGAGGAGCTTCAACTGCTCCCCGCCTCCAGAGGCTCTTCTGACATGACCAGCCAGCAGCACCCCTTGAGCAGCTCCCTGGAGAATCTGCTTGGAGTGCAAGGAAGGGGGTAGACTCTGAGTCAGGCCAAGCTGTGCAGGCACCCTGAGAGGGGGGCTTTTTGGGGGCCAAAGCCAGAGGTTAAAGGGGAATCTCGTTTTGGCTGTGCTGCTCACAGCTGGGGTTCCCCAGCACAAGACCCGTTTGTGAACTAGCCCCAATTTATCAATTGAACCCAACTGTGCATTCATGCATCCCCTGGAGCTCCAAATCAGCAACTATGATTTGGCCATTTTGGGTCTGGTCGTTGGCTGACATTCAGCTGTCCAAGTGCCGAGTGTCCCTTCTCCTGCAGCCTTGAGGAGAGCTGTGTTGCAGCTCCAGGCCACCACTCTGCCTGAATTCCAGGTGGACGCCCTAATACGATCCACGTGGTGCCTGCCTGATCCAGAAGCCACAGCCACAGGCTTGGGAGGTGGGAGAAGCTGGCTGGACCCAAGGCCGGCCAGGCAGAGGCAGCTGTGTAAACACTGCTCAGCTTGGCCCGAGCAGAACTGTGGGTGACGCTGCCAAAAGGGGCGGGGGACTGCCGGTGGGAGGCCATAGCAGCCCTGTCAGGCTGGAGCTGTGGGGGCAGTGGAGGGGTTGCTTTAAGAGGTGGCTTCTCTCCTTCTAGGAGTGGGCATCCTCTGGAAATGGTAGGGCAGGCGCCTGCCCTTGCCTTGACCTGCTTGGGGGCGGGTGTTTTCACGGGTGCCTGTCCAACTGAAGGACTTCAGCCAGGACTGGAATCAGGTAGCCCCCTCCCTCTTGGTCTTCAGACAGAGACCTCCCCCTCGCCTGGGTCCAAAGCACCACTCTGCCTGCCGGGCTCCATGTGGTTAGCAGAGCCGAGCAACGGGCAGCACAGAGGTGCGCCTAACTTTCAGCCCACTTTTGGTGGGCTGAATGTGGTTTCTTGACTCTGGTGTGGATCCGTTCCTGTGGACGCAGCTGGTGGCCCTGCTGTGCCAGCAATGGAGGTGTGCAAGACTGGACCCCCTGCCTGGCTTAATGCATTCTCTGAATCCAACCATGTGTCTTGTCCAAGCATTAAGTCCAATCTACTTGGAAGAACCTGCTTCTAGGGACAGGAAAGGGCCAGCCGAGGCCCCGGCCCAGGGGCCTAGTTGACCTGCCCAGCCTGGGGTGTTACTGACTTTCTGGTGCCTCTTTCCAGCTACTTGGGAAAGGCATGGCAGGGGGGCTCTTGCCCCCATCTCAAAAGGCTGGCATTACAAGCAGATGGCTTGGTGTGTTGAGGAGGGGGCAGCCAGGCTCCAAAGGGACAGGGTCAGCGTGAGGGTGTCTTCCATACTAGTCTGTGCCTTCTGTATTCTCCGTCTGGGGTAAGAGCTGGAGGCTGCGGGTTTGCATTGTGCACCTTTTCTGCAAGTGCAATCTGTGAACAAGGCTCTCTTGCTCACACTCACATTTTTCTACAAAAGCATTTGTAACCTGCACAATCTGTACAAAACTTACTTTTGTACAAAAGCATTTATCATCTGATTTTACAAAACATATCAGTCTGCCAGGAAAGTTACTGCCCAGAAGGAAAGGGACCAGGCAGTGACAACTAAGACTTCAGTGTTGGGCCCTTGGGGGCCGGTGGGGTGCCCGGAGGACGTGGTCTCCTCTTCCTCCTCGATTAATGGAAGAGGCTCTGCTCCTTCATGAAGTTTTTTTTTACAGCTACCCCCATAGGTCTGTAGGGCTGGGGCTGCCGCCGGCAGAGGACTCGGGGGCTGGCACATGGAATCTCCTTGCTGTGGGAGGTGGCCTCTCCCTGGGCACTAAGGAAGCCGCCCACACCCTGCTTTGCCCTTGAGTGGCCCTAAAAGTAGGAAGGACCCAGGGCCTGAGGGGGGGCAGTGCCTGTGAAATGGGGCTGCATGAGAGGCACCTCGTATTCCAGGCTGAGGGGCGCCACAGTCTTGGGACTCTGCATGACCAGATCCCCCTTCTCGCCGCTCATCGCTACCCCCTCCAGCTCCAATGGGCCAGAACTGGGGGTCCCGGGGGCAGCCTGGGCCTTCCTCTGCCGCCTGCGCTGTTGTGCATAGCAGGAGCTGGCGACCACCACTCCCACCAGGAGCAGCAGCGCCGCCACAGAAGGCACCACCACCAGGGGCAGATCGGGGCCTTTGCTCTGGGTGACCGGCGCATGCTGCTGGTGGGTTGGGTGCAGCGTGTGGGCCTCTACGCAGAGCTCCTCCTGTGGTGCCTTGTCACCCAGGGCCCCAACGCAGATGTGATACGAGGAATTGGGCTTCAGGGCCCGCACGGTGTATTCAGGCAAGGTGGCTGGCAGGCTGAGGGTGACGGGCCGCTTGTCTGGCCCCGAAAGGTTCCAGTAGGTCAGGCGGATCCCCTTGAGCTGAGGCTTGGAGCGGATATAGTTCTGTAGACCCACTTTGATGGAAGTGTTCCCCACGTGCTTGATGGCTATTTGCTTGGCCTGGGTGGGTTCTGGTGGAGGGGTCGTGGCCCTCTTGACCACCTCACAGTAAAATCCAGTGAAGCCCAGGGGGCAGAGGCACTCCAGGTGGTGGTTGGGACCTGACTGGCACAGGCCCCCATTAAGGCACGTATGCGGTGGGCAAAGCCGGGCCTCGGGGCTTGGCCGCCCCTCTGGGGTGGGGGTGGGCGTGGTCATGAGGCTGCCATGCCTGGCGGTGGGGTCGGCAGGGCCGGTCTCTGGGGGAAGGCGCCTGCTGCTGGGAAGAGGGCTGGTGAGTTTGGGACTGGTTGCTTGTAGGGTGCTGGTGGTGGTAGTGGTGGTGGTGGGGCAGCCAAAGTCTGCGTACTCCAGCTGCTGGAGCAAGCGGCCTGCGTTTTTGGGGGGAAAGTGGCAGCGGGTCTCTTCCGGCCTCCGGAACGAGACTTTGCTGAGCCTGGCCCAGCTGACGATCCAGCTCATGGGGCAAACGCAGTTGAAGGGGTTCTCCGCTGCAACAACCGCCCTGAGCCTGGGGAAGGAGGCAAAAAAGTCCCAGGGGAGCCCGTTGAGATTGAGGTTGCTGATGTCCAGTTCCTGCAGCTGCTGGAGCTGCTGGAAGTCCTCTGCCTGCAGCTGCGAGATCAGGCCGTTCCCTGCCAGGCTGAGCCTGGTTAGCCCGGGCAGCTGGCTCAGGACCCCGGGCACCCTGGCCAGCAGGTTGTCCGAGACGTCCAGCTCGTGCAGGTTGCGCAGGCTCTGCAGGAGCTCCTCATCCACGCTGCCCAAGCCCAGCCCAGCCATCTTCAGGGACTCCAGACTCTGGACGTGGAAGGTGCCCGTCTCGAGGACTGCAATCTTGTTCCGGCTGATGTCCAGCAGCAGGAGGGTGGGCAGGTTGAGTGGTGGCACTGTGTGCAGCTGGTTGTCCTGGAGTTTCAGTTCCAGGAGGTTTTCCAGTGAGTCAAAGGCAGCCGGGTGAATGATCTGGAGCTGGTTGCGATCCAGGTAGAGCCGCTCCAGCAGGCGCAGTCCATGGAAGCTCTCGTTGGTGACCTCCTGCAGCTGGTTGGAAGACAGGTCGAGATTGTGGAGCCCCAGCAGTGGCTGGAAGACGTTGCGTGGCAGGCTAGATAGGAGGTTCTGGGAGAGGTCCAAGAGCCGGAGAGCAGGCAGCCCTGCAAAGCTGTCCTCGCTCAGTGTGCAGAGACCACTCTCAAACATGTACAGGTGGGCCGTGTCTGGCGGCAGCCCCTGCGGGATGACAGGGCTGCTCCTGGCAATGCAGAAAACGGTCTGGGGCTGGTTGCACTGGCAGTCGGCTGGGCAGCCCTGGGCAAGGCTTCCAGCTGGGAAAAGGAGCAATGCCCAGATCAGGGGGAACCTCATGGTGGAGCTTCTGCGGACAGAAAAACAGAATGGCAGTGGGTCATTTCTGAGGGGAAACGAGTCTCCCTTTGGTTCTGCCAGCATTCGGTTATCTCCAGGGATCAAGCGGGGAGGGCATCAGAGGAGGGGGCTGGCCATTTGCAGAAGAGACCCTGACTTATTGGGAGGACACGGGGCTGCTGGGCAGACTTTCCCTTTGGGGCTGAGAAACGTTCTTGCTCCCTCCCCCTCCATTCACCAGCAGCTGGCATGCACTGCCACTTTGCGGCACCCAAACATGGCTGCTGCTCCATAGACCCTCCAAGGCTGCGGGGTAGGGTAGAATGTGATGTTGATTTCATGGAAAGGGGGGCGCCCCCTATGCAGACACCCAAATTGTGGTTCTGACCATCCCTGTCCAAGTGCTGGGGAGGGCAAAGCACACGCACACGCACACGCACCCAAACAGGCGTTCTTGGCAAAGATGGGCAGCCTGGCTTGGAGAAGGCAAGGTAGATGCCAGCCATCTCAGGTGTGCCCCCCACCCGTGTAGTCCCCTCAGCCAGCAGGCAATCACAGGCAGCTGGTCTGTCGCCTCATTTAATAAGTGAGATGATTAACTTCGGCTGAGGGGCTCTTAGAAAGGCTGTGCTCACCAGGTGATCAACTCTGGAATGTACAGCTGGAGGAGGGGGAGGGCCCTGCGTTCTCTTGCAGAGAGGGAGGGGGAGAGGCCTTCCCCCTCTCTCTGCACTTTGAGAGCTTAAGCCCCCTCTCCCTTGAGCCCACAGTACTCCTCACCCGGTAACCCTGCCCGCTCTCTGCCTCGCCCTCATCTGCCGCAGGGGCTCCTGGCCAGGGCTGTGAGCAAAGCACTGGAGACCCCTGACATTTGCAGTGGAGTTGACCCGTCTCAGGAAGTGCCACACTTTACAAGACGTCCTCTTGAGGACGGCATTGATTGACATGCGGTTAATGCAACCATGGTTTTCTCCATTGCCCTGGAACTAGCCGTCCGCCACTGTACTTGCTTAGGGACTGAGACGCGAATGGGTCAGGCCAGGAGGAAGGCCCAGGGCTGCAGGGAAGCTGCTAGAGGACCTTGGCCTATGGACACGCCCCACCCCCCCATCATGGGCTCTGCCCCATCCCTTCATTCCTTGACCTGGCTGGGGATGGGATCTCCCCAGCCTTCCTTCCCCATTTGGGGCCTGTGGAAGAGTGGGGCTGGAGCAGCTCCCTGCTCCGCCTGCCACCTCCAGGCTTAGGCAGCTGATAAGCAGCCTCCTGCCCCCGACAGCCTATGGGGAGACATGGCTCGCCACCAGCAGCTCGGGCTTGGGAGTGTCTGCCTGGCCTGGAAGCCATCTGGTCCCATGATGCCGCTCGGAAGGCTCCCCGCAGGCTCAGGCTAAGAAAAGCGCCAAGCGTGGGGCAGCTGGCAAGGGATCAGAGGCACCTTGACCCACAGCAGCCTTCCCTGGAGCCAGCCCTGGGTGGCGGGGGGGGGGGGACCCACAGGGCACGCCCCATGCAGACTGGTTGGGGGGGCAGCATACTGCAAACACCTGGAGCCTTTGTGCCTTCCAAAGCAGCAATAGGGCAGTGAGTCCCATTTCCAGACTTTCCTTCCCACTTTGTCTTTTCATGAAAACTGGGGTGGGGGGAATGCTTAAGGGGTGCAGCAGGTCAGAGGCGCTGGCCGCTTGCTGGGTCCAGGGGGTTTGTTCCCTGATCAAGATTAGGTGGCCACTTGGACTTGGGCTGGCTTGAAATGCTCTGGGGGGGAGGGAGTGTTCCATAATCCAGGACCCTTCAAATGGGGAATAGTTGGAGGGGGGGACTGGAGCAGGAGGATTGGCTGAGAACTGAGAGGCTCAGGTTTCCCAAGGCTTCTGTTGCTCCTCCTCCCTGGCCAGGCAGAGGCTGTAGCCACACTGGTGGTAAGGGGACCTGGCCCCTCCCTTGGATAAGTCCCCCACACACACCATCTTGCTCCTGCATTCTGCCTCGGCTTCCTTCTCCAGCCAAGCTAGGCATGGAGTCCCCTGGGATGCTCCTCTTGTTGGGCACCCTAAGCATCCTTTCCTCCCTTCAGAGCCGTGGGGAACCCCAGCCGGGAAATGAGCCCCCAGCTTGGCCCTGTACGGACCGGGCAGCTGGGTCTTTGGGGGATCCTGTGGGAAGAGGGTGCATGCGCCTGCCTGCGCTTGGGCAGGGCCCTGGGCCTTTGGGCGGCAGGCTGTCATTAGCTTGGCACAGGCGTAACCCCTAATTAGGCCAGGGAGGAGCTGCCTAACCCGCATTCCCGTGGCCAGGAGGAGGAGGAGGAGGAGGAGGAGGCTGCAAGGAGTCGGGCAGGTCAGGCAGCAGCTGTGCGGCAGTGAGGGGGGAGCGCCCCTTGCTTGGCCTGGACTTTGAGGTCAGGTCCAGGATAGCACTCCTTGCAAATGGAGGGGGAGCCCCCCTCCCTGTGTGGCTGGAGTTTCTCCTGATGGGTGGCACAGAAGAAGCCTCTATTCGGAGGCTGTGAACTGGTCTGCCCAGCTTGGGGCAACCTGCAGGCCTGGGACTAAGGTGCTTTTGCACAAGGTTGCATTGTCCAGCCGGCCCACCAGCCCAAGGCTGGAACCATATCAGGAAGTGGGCTGAGGGGCGAGCCCCGACATCTATGCCCCTCCTGAGATGGCAAGAAAATGCAGGCTTTACCCCACATTGCAAGACAGGTGCCTGGGCTGTGCTACCCAGGGCTGGGGAAAATGTTGCCACCCTCTCACTAGTGGGGTTGGAGGTTAAACAGGAGTTAGCTGCTCTGTAGAATTTGCCCTTCCCCACAAAATTAATTTCTAGCTTCCCCTCCACTCCCTTCCTACTCCCTTGGAGGATTTGGCAATCTCTCACCTCCCCAGCCACAGCATTCCTGCCCCCCGGTTCTCCAGCTCCCCTAAGTGCTGGGGAGGGGGCAAGCCAGCAGGTAGTGCTCAGGTGCTCATCTGCAGTGTGTAGGAGCCTTCTGTCCACCACTCCCTCCTGCCCACAAGACCATATCCTGGGCTCCGAAGGAGAATTCTATTGTATGAACAGAGTGGCAGACGTTGGCTGGATGGTGAGGGCTGTTTTTCTGGTTGGGTCCTGGGCCAAGAGAGCTGGCCAAGTGAGAGACGCGCCGATGCCCTTGAACCCAGCCTACACGTTGGCCACAGGCTTCCCCAGGAGGTGTGCAAGTCCTCAAGCCCTGCATGTGGGTGTTCCCAGCTGGGCGTTCTCTGGACCAATTTGACTGCTTCATCATGAGAAAGCACAGCATTGCACACCCCTGTTAAACCCACAACTGTGTAGTCTTGGAACCAGGTTCCTCCAGAAATGCAATTCAACTGCTGGCCAAAAGCAATCAAGGGTGCAGATTCCTGGCTTGTAAACTGAGCGTTCCAGCACCCTAAGATTCCTGACACCCATCCCACCAGTACCAGAAACGGGAAACTGCTCTTCCCTTGGGCTGGTCTAGCAGGCAGGACCTGTGCTCTATTCCTAGGAAGGAGCAGCTCACCCCACCCAGGGGCTCAAGGGATGGGCTCCATCAGGCCGGGTCCACTCAAACAGCAAGGAGGCCTTTGCTAAACTGGAGCTGCTTCTGGGAATCCCCTCCCTGCACCCATCCTCAGTGGGCACTGGGCCCACAAGCCACCGCCTCTACCTGACCAGCAGCACTGGTGGTTCAGCAGCTCTCCAACATCCCCTCCCCACAGCCCCCCCAGTCCAGGTGGCTCCCCAGCCCTGAAGAACAGGAGGAGAGGTGGCACAGAAAGGACACACACTCTGGGACCCACGGCTGGCAGACTCGGGCACCCTTCACAGCCGGATGCCCAGCCAAGTTCCTGAGCAGAGGTCTGTGGACAATTCAACAGAGACCGGGTGAAAGCAAGGCCAGCTGAGTGGAGGAGGAGGCAGCCACCCAGCAGTTTCACTTCCTCTTGCTGAGGGGGGGATTGTGTGGGGAGAGCCAAGATCCCACCACTTTGCCTTGGCAAGAAAGGGGGAAGGCTGTTCGCCTCCGCTCTCCCACCCAGGCTGGCTTGTGCTCTGCTGCTTCAGGGTCTTTGTGTGGATATTCACTAAGTGGGGAGGGCCACTTTGGGATGGCACCCGAGCAGGGCAGAAGAGGCTCCCACCATCATGCAGTTGGCCAACCCCCCACTTGGCCAGGAGGCCAGAGAAGCCCTTAAACTGGCTGGCACCTGGAAGAGCACTTTGCACATGTTCAGAGTTGCCTGGGCCGAAAATACCTCTCCCGAAAGGGAATCGAGTTCAGCGACCTCCCACCGCCGTTTTGCCGGTTACCACCGCCGGTCCGGAGCCCGGCCTCAGCCCAGGGGAGGCGCGGGGACCGCAGGCGAAGTACCTGGAATCAAGGCGGCTGGAAAGGGGGCGAGGCGAAGCGTCCTGGTACCCGGAGCGCCCTTCCTCGCCCTGCCGTTTCCTACGGAGCCGCTCCGATGCCCCCCCACCCTCCGCGAACCGAGGTGCTTCCCGGGCGGCGGGGCCTCGGGGCACTTACCGATGGAGCTCCCCGAGACGAGGCAGGGTCGGGAGGCTGCTAGCGCGCGGCGCGTCGGGGCTGCTGCGGCGCCCGCTCCATCGCCGGCTCCGGGAAGCGGTGGCGCCGGGCGGCTCCGTCCCGTCCCGGCTGGCCACGGTTCGGCTGACTCGGGTTTCAGCGCTCGGAGCCGCGGAGAGGCGGCGGGGACCGATTGGCTGTGGAGCCCGGGAGGTGGAGCTGCCAACGCTGCGCGGACCGCCCCCTCGGCGCGCCTCCCGCCCCTCCTGCTGGCCGGTCGCCGCCGGGGCACCGGGGGTGGGGTCGTGGGCGGGGAGCTGGCAACGCTTTCCCTGCCAGGCGAAGACCCCCGGCTGGCTCCGTTGCCTCCGGCGGGACGAAGAGTCGGCGCCCCCACTCCGTCCGGTGCCTCCGCCCTTTCCAGCCTTGGCCGGGCAGGCTGGTAGCAGCTGGGGCCGCCTGCAGACCCCCCTCCGGGAGGAAGGGATTTGTGGCCCCAACCTCCCCAGATTGGCCGGGCAGGGGAGCCTCGTTGGGTCAGAACGGGCCCGACTCCGAGGAGGCCCGTCTCCTGCACCTGCGGCTGTGCCCGGCCACTCAGCCTCCCTGGCAGCCCGTCGGACGAGCCACTTGGCGAGATCCGCCCGTCAGTCACCCGCGAGGAGGCGGCTGGAAAGACCTGCTGGGCCTGTTTGGGGGGGCGGGAGGGGCCGGGCTGCGCTCGTCATTTGGCCCGTTCTCCGGTGGCTGCAAGCGCCCCAGAGGAGAAGAGCCCCAAAGGGCCTTTCGTACCCGGAGCTGCTCCGCCTGTCGCTCGGCCCTCAGCTCCCTGGTGTGGCCCTCCAGGCCCAGCCCACTCACTGCCCCCCTCCCCCCAGGGAAGGATGGGTGTTGGCAGGGCCAGGAGACCTATGCTGATGTGGGTCTTGCCTTCACAGAGCTTGACCCAGAAGCCGGCAGTGAGGAGGAAGCGAGTGGGGTGGGGCTGGGGGTCCAGGGCTGACTGGCTGCCAATGCAGGGGCACGAAAGGGGCACTTTTCTTTTAGCCCCCCTCCCAGTCCTGGGAGTCTTACTCCCACTTGCTCAATGGGTGATGCCTGCTGCAGGCAGCTGCATGGTTGGGCTGTGAAGGTGCCAGCGAGGAGTGGGTCAGCCCTCTGCCCACATGCATGCAGTGTCGAGAAAGACAAAGGTGGTTAGAGGGAGGCCAGGAGTTGGCAGCACAGAGGCATGGGGGCACATCCCAAGAGCGCAACAGGCACCCTGGCGAGGGGTTGCTGGATGATTCGGGCTCTGGCGAGGGAGCAGCAGGTGCTCTTAGCAGGAAGGGGGCTTCTGTAGGGGGGCTCTTGCCATGTCTCCAATGGGGCTTCTTCTCTCACAGACCTCTGATCCCGCTCTTTGACCCCAGCACCAGCCTTCTTGTCCTGGCAGGGAAGGTAAGTGCCGCTGGTCTGGGGAGGGGGCTGCTCACCGCAGGCCTACCCCCCCCCCCCCGTGGGAATGGGGGGCAGGCAAGTGGGGGCCCTGCAGCAGTGGCTCAGGCAGCCCTCTCTTCCAGGGAGAGAAGGTGCTTTTCTGTTATGAGGTGCAGCCTGCACAGCCGGCCATGGCGGAAGGTGAGTCCCCCTCCCCACAGCTTGCTTGCCCAGGGTTCCTCGGAGTTGGGCGCCCCTCTCCCCCCACTCACTCTGCTCTGCTCAGTTCACCAGTGCTTTCTGGAGACCCGCACTCAAGGGGCGGCCCAGCTGCCCAGACTGGCCCTGGACGTCACAGCCTGCGAAGTGATGAAGGTTTTGCAGCTGAGTGATTCGGCTGTTGTGCCTATCAGCTACCTGGTGCCCAGGAAGGTAAACCAGAGAAGCTGGCCACGTGGGAGTAGGTAGGGCCTCTGGCTCTGGCAGGTTTTTTTCACCCCTGGCCTTTCTTGCAGTCCACACATGAGTTCCACAAAGACTTATTTCCAGACTGTCCTGGAAACGTCCCGGCAGCATCCGCTCAGGCCTGGTGGACAGGGGACAATACACAGGTAAGGAGAAGGGATGAGCATTCCCCAGTTGATGGCCCCCAAGATCTTCAAAGACACCCCCTACAGCCGCCCTGGGCTTGGTTCAGTGGCGGCTTCTTGAGTTGACCGCCATCAAAGCAGCAGGCCTGTCCCATGGAAGACTCATGACCTCTCCTGCCCACAGGCCTTCTCCAGGGAGAGACTGCTCTGGTCCGTGACATGGTCAGCCCTGGCCAGCATTGACTCATCTTCTTGATTGTCCTGCCCCGTAGCGGCACCCTCCTGGGGCTTGCCTCCTCTGGCAGGGGGTAAAGTTTTCCTCTCCTTGCTCCAGGTGGAGATGGTGAGTCTTGATCCTGCCCACAGGCCCACCCCGGGCTTCCTCTCTGCCTGCCTGCCTCACCTTGACCAAGACAGCCAGCACCGACCCTCTGCCCACTTAGAGGCAGGGGATGAGGCCAAGGATCGGGACAACAGCGTGAGTGACCATGGCTGACCTGGCACCTGATAGCTTTGCCCATTTTCCAGGGTGCGGTGGTCCCAGCTTCCTCTTGAGGAGGGATGATCTGGGGCTGCCCCCATTCCTCCCTCGGTGCGCTGGCCTCCAGCCCGCTTTGCAACCGGCTGACACATGGCATTGCTTTTTGACAGGTGGGCAGCAGCCTGTCCTCTCCTGGCAGCTCTCTGGCATCTCCTTCCAGCGCTGCCCCGTCTCTCTCTGCCACCAGTGGCTTTTCCTCCAGCCCAAGCCAGCGGTCCCTGCAGAATATTCTGGGTAAGGATCTGTGGGCCAGGGACCCCGGCAGACCCTTCAGCATGTGGATGCTGTGGGGCGCAAGGAAGATCCATGGAGCAGCCCCCCCCCCAGCTCCGCTCATACCTTGCCTTTGTCTCCAGGCCCAAGTTCTGCCTTCCGGCACATCGAGGGGGTCGTCTTGCCTCGCAGCACCCACATCACCAACCTGCGAGGCTTGAGCCTCACCACACCAGGAGAATGTGATGGCTTTTGTGCCAACCAGCACCGCATCGCCATCCCACTGCTTGCCACAGGTGGACAGGTGGCCATTTTGGAGGTGAAACACCATCCCCACCCCCAGGGTCATGTTCAGCGGTCATGGCCGGCTACTACAGACTGCCGTGTGTGTGTGGGAGGGGGTCTCCTCTGCCTTGGCAAAGAACAAGGAGGAACAGCTGAGGGCATCATAAACAGGTCTTACTTTTCCCTCTCCCGAAGCTTTCTCAGCCAGGGCGACTCCCTGACACCCTGATACCCACCATCCAGAATGGGGCACCCATCTCGGACCTGTGCTGGGATCCCTTTGATGAGCAACGCCTAGCCATCGGTAGGGACCAGGGGGTCTTTGAGTGAGCCTTTCTTCGGGGGGGGGGGGCTGTGCACCCCA
>JANHGC010003631.1:45240-58607 GCA_027560395.1 Boaedon fuliginosus
AGTAAATATTTCTTCCTTTTTTTCCTCCCACCCCTCTTTTTTGTACCCCCCCTCCTTTGTACGGTTATCTGTTCAGGAAGTGCCTCCATATGTCTGGCTGTAGCCTGCCTCCCAGGCTGGAGCCACTGTCTGGATTAGAGAGAAGGGGCTGTGTGTGCAAAGTTGCCACTGCTCTCTGATTCTCTGCCTGTTTTGCCCACTGAGAGAGGAGGCTGCCAGCAGAATGGACCAGGACGGATGTGTCACTCATGTCTGGGAGTAAGAAATGGACGCTTCCCATATACAACACAGCATCTTCCTCCACAGTGCCAAGAGCATTCAACCTCAACTTACAAAGAAAGTATGTGTGTGTGTGTGTGTGTGCGCGCGCGCGTGTATCTGAACAAAGCACAGGCAGTCGTCGACTTACGATCACAGTTGAGCCCAAAATTTCTGTTGTGAAGCAAGACAGTTGCTAAGTGAGTTTTGCCCCATTTTGCCCCAGGTGTTAAGTGAATCACTGCAATTGTTAAATTAGCAATACAGTTGTTTAGTGAATCTGGTTTCCTCACTGGCTTTGCTTCGCAAAAGGTGATCACATGACCCTGGGACGCGGCAACCGTCATAAATATTAGTCAGCTGCTAATTGCTAAATTTTGATCACATGACCATGGGGATGCTGCAACAATTGCAAGTGTGAAAAATTGTCATAATTCATTTTTTTTCAGTGCCCTAACTTTGAAAAGTCACTAAACAAATTGTTGGGGCATCACTTGGAGAGATTCATTTGCATGCTCTTGAAAACTATTTGGGTGTTACAGCTACTCTTGGCTTGACCAACTCCTGGCTGCTTCAAAAAATCTACAGTAGGGGTCCCCAACCTGTGGGCCGCAGGCCACTAGTGGGCCATGAGGGGCTTACGATCGGGCTGCGGTAATGGCCAATGAGCGCACGCACATCCTCATTTGTGCAAGCAGCGGGCAAGTGCGTGCACACGTGCTCCATTTAGGAGAGTGGCAGGTGTGTGCATATGCCACTTGCACAAATGGAACTGCATCCGCTTGCTAGCTGCTCACCCAGAACCATCCCTTCTCCCCACCACCCCACCGGTCCGCAAAGCCAGAAACGTTGGGGAACTCTGTTCTATAGTATATGAGGGAGGAAAAGAACATGGCTAACCAACTGCCAAGAGCAAGGTATTGTTTATAACCTGGTGCACTTCACAGGATCCCTGTGAACATGCACCTAGCGGTGAGGACCCACCTGTTGCAGCTGTTTTGATAAAGCAAGCTCTAGTACAGAGGTCTCCAACCTTGGCACCTTTAAGACTTGTGGACTCCAACTCCCAGAATTCCTCAGCCAACAAAGCTGGCTGGGAGTTGAAGTCCATAAGTCTTAAAGTTGCCAAGGTTGGAGACCCCTATCTGTGCTGATTTTCATGGATTCTGTGAAAGAAAAAAAGGGGGTTATTAATATGCAAAATAAACTCCAGGCTTACCAAGGAG
The DNA here is from genome assembly GCA_027560395.1 of Boaedon fuliginosus. Classification (NCBI taxonomy): domain Eukaryota; kingdom Metazoa; phylum Chordata; class Lepidosauria; order Squamata; family Lamprophiidae; genus Boaedon; species Boaedon fuliginosus. The sequence goes on from JANHGC010003631.1 coordinate 46,725, forward strand.
GTGGTAGTTGCTATAGTGGCACCTCAGGGACTAACGTGAGAAAAGTTAATAATAACTTTCATTTTCTAATAATCAAATGCATTATATATTTCTGCTGAAGAATGCCTCGTCACGGTCTTCCGTGACACTTCATGATAGCCTTGGCCATAAGGATGCTAGTTAGGAACTGAAGTTAATCTCATTTGGAGGGAACCACATTGTGGAAATTAGCAGTGTAAAGCTAACGGAAGGCAAAAGGATATTTCAACAGGTGCACTTTTTTCTTCCCTTGTAGCACCCTTAGATGCATATACCAGTCTTCCTTCGACGTAATGGACAGATGCCCGTTTTCATTTCTGAAACGTTAGAATTAGGATAAGGATAGGATAGGAACCTATAGCCCATCAGACAATGACACTCAGTGTCCCTCACCCTTGGCCATGATGGTTGGAGCTTTGCGGAGGGACATCAGGTGGCTATCGCTACCCATTCCTGCCCTAGAGCAGAAGTGTCAATTCCTTGTTATCCCTGCACTGTAACTTAAATAGAGTTCCTTCATGAAATTATCACTCGTTAACCTTCTGCAGTGGAAGGAATTTTGAATCAATTGTATGTGATTTCTTGGATTGGTCAGATTACATTAAAATCCAAGTAATGTCAGTTTGTGCGGGTCTTCAAAAAGCTACACACACACACACACAGAGCATACTAATTGGGTGGCTGTTATGCCTGATAGCCCTGTGGGTTCATTGCATTGCAATGTGGAAGAATACACCCAACAAAACAGAAAGGAGGAGAGCAAAACCCAGGCCAGTGCCACAGCGGTGGGGGGGAGGGGGGAGGCGAGAGTGGGGAGTAGAAGGTCCTTTCAGAGCAGATCCACTTCTATTTCTTCGTGTAGCCTTGGGGTGAGATCTTTTATGTCCTTGTTAGGGTGGAGTTCTTAGCCAGGCCTCCAGTTCCGTCCACCTTCCCATGGATAATCAGCCTGTTGTTGTCCAGCCGGGACATTGCCTAAAGCAGCCTCTTCAGAACAGAGCAGCCCCATCCAAGGACAATGCAACCCCTGTGACTGGACTTCCCGCCCTTTTCAGATCTGGCAGAGGTTTCTGTCTCCACACCCAAGAGGCCTAATTCTTCTGTGAACGCTTGGACCCTCCGGATGATTCATGGGGGTGAAAAAGATTTGATTTACGAGAGTGGACAGAACTGATTTTAAATGATTGAATGGACTTCTAATATGCCTCTCAAGTCAAATTCATCAAGCGGGATCAGTCTTCCAACTTGACTGGAGATGCTTCAGAGAAGCAGTTAACCATTAAACAGGGAATTGTGATCTTCTAGATGTTGTTGAACTATAAAGTCAGGGTAGTGCTAGGGTTAAAGTGCCAGGCTGGCACCAGGAACACCTAGCCATTCCAGGGCACCACTTTGAGTCAGTTATTCTCTCTTAGCCAAGTTGTCGCAGCAGAGGAAAATTGGAAAACGGTTGAGCTCCTTATCAACAACAATAACAATAAGATATGCCAGCATCCTTTCTGACTCTCCTGTCTGGGGCTGCCAGGAGTTGCCGTGTAGCAACATCTGGAGGCCTATTGCTTCCCTCCCCCTCGCTCAAGAATTCTGTGTTGTCATTTCTAGCCACAACTGTATCTTTTTGTCCTCGTCCCCATGGCTGAGAAAGTTGTGCTACGTGTTTGGAAAGCCAAATCCTGTTGTGTTCTGGGTACCAACCAACCCTCTGAATGTCATACACGCTAAACTCCTGATTGGCTGAGACTGTTGGTTGAGCCGGTTGGTTAGTGGGTTGTGCCACACTTGGCAAAAGAAGCTGCCCAGCCAGTTTGGTGGTGTGTCAGTTTGGAGGCGATAGGAGGAGAAAGCTTGTGGGCTTAGGAAGGTTTGCATTTAACTCCCGTAAACTTCATAGTTATTAGACAACTGTACACACCCAAGCTGGGGCCTTCAATAGAGCAAAACATAGCCACAGTTCAATAGCAACAAGCCTAGCATTCCCCTCCTAAAAGCTTTATTAATTTCTAGAGATTCCTTTTTATGAATTGAATTGCTATCTTGATTATGCGGAAATAAACCCACTGAACTTAATAGGGCTTTCTTCTGACTGTAAACAAAGTTCTCCATTTCTTAGATGAAGAACAGGAAACAAGCAAGATGATATATGTATACATTTATCTGTTATCATTTATTTTCTAAGTGTTGAAGAATACAGCTTTTATTATTCACTGACAAGGGTAAAATATTTTTACTAGGTCTATCACTGAAATTGCTTCCTACAAACTATTTATTTACTGTATTTGTGTGTGTGTGTGTGTGTGTGTGTGTGTGTTTGGGACCAGTAGCTTAATTATTTGTTACATTTGTTTGCTGCCATATCGCTTAAATGACTAGGATCAGAGGTCAACCAGTGAAGCGACTGGAAGATTTAGATCAAACAAAACACTTTTTTTTACAGTGTATATAATGAACATGTGAAGTTTGTTTCCATAAGAAATAGTAATTGGCCACTAACTTGAATGGCTTTAAAAAGTGATTGACTAAATCCACAGAGGACAGTTGTTTAAAGAGTCATGAGTTTTGAAATGTCTTCAAAAGAGCTCCATGAACATTATAGGGCCTAGAGATCTCAACAATATTCTGCAAAAGCTAATACATGCCTGCAAATATTCCATATATTGAAAAAAATTAAGATGGGGGCAAAGTGGTCATTTTTGATAGCTATCTCTAATTTTTAAGCAGAGTGAAAAAATGGGGGTGAGGGGAGTTTCAGCTGCATGTTCTAGTCATAATTCTCTGGGGGAAAGAATGCAGGGTTCTGTTGTAGAATTCAGTGCACTTTGCTAGTTCTCTTTCCTGAGAGCGGAAACAAATAATTTTGGTGGAGTCTGTAGACAAGAGAGGGTGCAAATTGGATGTTTGTTTGGAAATGCTGGATGTTCAAGTTCTTCTTGTGTCTTCAAATCCATCATATGCACTGATTAGTTTCAATTATGTGATGACTGTTTTTCACTCATCTTAATGTCCCAATCCAATGCTTACCCTTCTTACAAGGTCCCGCTCCTTAAATGCCTTTCTGATGTAACTATTTTTCAGATTGATTGCTAAGATACAGGAGGTCTGTGAGTCTGTCTTGGGATGGGCTGCCAGAAGTGCTTGTCAAAAGCTGCCAGGGAAAGTTGTAGATAAACCAGTTGCCAAATGCCCTAATCATGATCACATGACTCTGGGGATGTTGTGACAATTGCAACTATAAGAACCGGCCATACATCTGCTTGTTTAGCACCATCATAACTTCAAATGTTTGCTGAATGAGTGGTCACTAAACGAGGATGACTTGTATGCTTTATCATCATATGTCAATTGGGCCAGTACTTCTGTAACTAAGAAATTATGACAGCCTTACCAGGACATATTTTTTTCTGGAAACATAGTTCTGGAGATGGTAGAAGTAGACCATTTTCTTTCTTCTTAGCAGGAAATCCAACTGATTAATTATGTGCCATCAAGTCATTTTTTGACTCTTAGCTATCACATAAATAGATTTTCTCCATGATGATCTGTCTCTAACATGGTTCTTCAGCTCTCCTAATGGCGTACTCATCACCACTGTAACTGAATCCATCTACTTTGTTGTTGATTGTTCTCTTTTTCTTTTTCCTTCCACATTTCCCAGTATTAAAGCTTTTTCCAGAGAGCTGAGTCTTTGCATAATGTGTCTGAAATAGGATAATTGAGCCTGGTGGTTTGTGCCTCAAAATGAGAACTTTGGGTTGATTTGTTCAATGATCCATTGATTTGTTGTTTTGGCTGTCTAGGTTATTCTCAGAGGTTTTCTAATGTCATAGTTCAAAGGTCTCAATACTCTTCCTAACGTGCTTCTTTAAAGTTTACCTTTTGTTTTTATAAAGTGTCACATCACAGCATTTGAATATCTTTTCCAAGGCCTTGATGACTGCTTTATCAAGTGCTGGTCTGCAGCATATTTCTTGACTTTCCCATTTTTGACTTATTTATTTGTAAAATTTATTAGCCACTCATCTGAGATTTGGTCCCAAAAAGCAGCTCTGGAAGTACAGTAAGCAGGAAGCTTTTCAAATTTCAAATTTATTTGCCGGTTCTGGGTGATACTTTTGCCTTAATGGCTATGAAAAGTTTACAAAAATCGACATCCAGGGACACAGGTAATATATTATTACAGAAATATTCAAAGTGCACTTTCCAGCTTGTTTGTCACTCAGATCACCCATTCTATAGATTAGAGACAAATGCAAAATAATGGCCAGTGAGATGGGGCGTGTGCTCAGCCTGGGAATTTGTTTCAATCCAAGAACAATTCTGTTCACAGAGAAATTTATCCCTTTCCTTCTGCCAAGTTTTCTAGATTTTAATTTTTAGTATAAGAGAAAAGACTTTTGTTTCTGCTGTTACTGTGAAATCTTTGGTGACCTACCGTGAAGCCGTATGCAGCAGGCCAAATTCTGTTGCAATTCCCATCACGTGTGGAAGGATATATATTAGAAACGACAGAGGGCTGATGCAAATTCCGTAATTTGGGACAATTTGCATCGTGATATCATGATACAAATGGCACAAATATATACAAATGATGGAATTTGCATCATTTATTTCATCATGTAGATTTACTCTTCAACTCCCCCGCCAAAATTGGGGGAGAATGTGTTCTCTCCTTGTTAGTTCATTAAAGTGAGGTGTCACTACTGAGGACCTAACGGGAAATGAGGCGGGGTATAAATTTAATAAAATAAAAATAAATAAATCTCTGGAGGTGTTATAATAAACTGTTGTTGATATTGTGCTTTAATCCATTCTAGTCAATTAACAAAGGCTCCTCACCCTCTCATTATTCATCCTGTAGTACATTTATATGCAGGACCTCACTCAAGAATCTATAGTGGTTGTGCATAAGAAATAGGTGAGGTATGCATTTAAAAGCTGAATAGGACTTTCTCCTTGGTTATTTATTAACGCTGAATCAATGCACTGATAGAAAACAACCAGTGGGTCAAAGCTCCTTTAACCTATGATGTGTGACCAGAGTGTGGTCCTGCAAATGCCAAATACTCAAGGCTGTACCTCTGTTTTTAGAGCAAAATAATCCAGTCCAGAACCTTCACTGATGACTTCTCTGTTTTCTTTTAATATGCCTGCATCCAAGTTGGCCTCTCTTTCCCCTTTGCCGATAAACATGATTCAGCACTGCAAAACTCCGCCCATGTACAAATTAATCAATATAGAAACATCTTTGTGTTAGTCATAGTACTCCACCTGTCTTCATAGACACTTTTAATTAAAAAGGCACATGAATTTAAAGAATCAGGCTTTAAAAATTTAAATTACTGTATAAAGGTGCCTGTTCTGCCAGAAACATTTGGGGGAAGGTTGCCAAAAAAGGGGTAAGATGGCAGTCGCAGCAGTGCAATTTAAGCCTATCCCTTTATATCTGCCTGCAACATCAAATGTGTACAACATGAGGAGGGCTGTGATCACGCTGCTGGGTCTGCCATCTTGGTATTTCTAACCTTCCCAGTAGATGTTGCTGTTTTCTGAGAAAAGTAAGATGGTGGAAGGCTGCGGCCTACTGCTTTATTTGAAAGTCTACCTATCTGTTTGGAAATAAATAGAAGCAAGTTGAGGGGTTGGGAACAGCTGGGCAGGAAGTGGGCAGGAGCAGCCTATTCTATTTGCCTTCTTGTGAATGGGAATTTTATGAGTGAATGATCCACAGCGGCACCTATTTGGTGTGAGTGTTTCTAACAGGCTCTCGAACTTCAAAATGTGCTCACTGACTCAAACAAACTGGAGAAATGGTGTGTGCTTATTTGTGGTTTAGTGTCCTGTGTGTACCTCACCAAGTTTGGTTTATTCAACCAATTGTGGTTGTATCGTTGTGTGTGATACTGTGTTCTGCAACACAGACTATTATATTTAGGGCAGCAGAGTTAACCCTGTTACCCCTTGGAAACATTTCATCTGATAAGCTATAGTGTTAGGTACATGAGTGTTGGACCATTCACCCAGTGAGAAAGCAGCATCTTATCTGTGCTCTCAGGGTAAGTGGCTGACTTCATACATCAAGTGCTTTGTTTGGTTTTGAGTTGCTGCAGTGCACAATTCTGGCCATTATGGTTTGAAAGAGAGCTACTTTGGTCTAGTGGTTAAGGCATCAGGCTAGAGAGCGGGAAACCATGAGTTCAAGTCCCCTTAGCCATGAAAGCCGGCTGGGTGACTTTAGGCCATTCTCTCTCAATTTGTTTTGGGGGAAATAGGAGGAGGAGGGTATGTTTGCCATCTTGACATTTGTAGATAAGAAAAAGTCAGGATATAAATAAATAAATAAAACCCGTAGCATATTACTTAGTGATCCCAGCCAAATATGCCTTCTTCAGGAATATTGTACAGCAGGGCTGTCAAACTCCCGGCCCATGGGCCAGATGCATCATCAGCTGGCCATGCCAATGCCCGGTTTAGCAAAGGGGGGGAAAGTCCCAATACATCACATGAAACTCCCATGACGATGTGAGTTTGATACCCTTGCTGTAATAGAAACTCTGGGCTTATGGCCTTTATCAATTCAGCAAGTGGTCCTTTTTAACTCTTTGGAATCTTACTTTTCTGGTCTAGTGTTCTGATCGCTGTGGTAGATAGAGGAAGAATAGCCAATTAGGTTTTGCTTGCTTGTTTAATCAATTAATATTTATATACCACTTCCTGTTACTGTAAATCTCACAGTGGATTTTGTGCTTTCAAGTAACTAGATCCAAAAGGGGTTGATCGTGATCTCATCAAGCATCCTAATTCCTTATGGTTTCAATCTTAGCACACCCTACCTTTTGCAGTGTAGTTAATGTAGTTAATCTACTTAAGCTGTGGGGAGAATGTGACTATTTTTATTTACCTTCAGGGAGAGGACACTGAATGTGCAGATGCCCACAATTTTAATTCATGCATGTCACTTACGACTAGTTGACTTTGCTCAAAGCTAGGAAATAGGACACCAGAGTGACAGTTTTCTACTCCTTTCTACGCTTTTGGTAGGCCCTGTTTGTCATCCAGTAGAGCAGCATTTTCCAACCTCTCAGAGACCGCGCGTTTTAAACATTTCTAGTTAGCATTCAGATCTTGAAACTCAGAGGCCTCAGTGAATTATAGATGTCTTCTACTCCATTTTGAGGGGATGACAATTCTTTCTCGATGTGATTGATCTTCACACATTGTGTGAAACTAAAATGTTTTGGCTTTCCTAAGAAACTTCGAGCTTCTTCTGATTGGCTGGGACTTTCCTACTCCTCAGGGTAAATGTTTAGAAGTCAGGGTGGGTGAAGAGAGGTGGGATATAAATCAAATAAAATAATAATAATAATAACAACAACAACAACAACCACAACAACAACAGCTTGTAAGTGGGAAAAGGAGAAAGAGGCAGTGGAAGAGGAGGAAGAAGAAGAACAACAGGTACAGGATAGGCAGTACCTGGCTGGACAGTAGTGCCTGTGATAGGGATCTAGGTGTGCTAGTGGACCACTACTAGAGTAGAGTAGGACAAGAAGCAATCAGTGGAAGCTCATCAAAGGGAGATCCAATCTGGAAATAAGGAGGAATTTCCTGACAGCGTGAACAATTAATGAGTGGAACAGCCGGCCTCTTGGAGTTGTGGACGCTCCATCACTGGAAGTTTTCAAGAAATAACTTGGGAAACATTTGTCCAAGATGGTATAACACAGGGGTGTTAAACTCATGTCACGGTGCCATCATGTGACATATCAGGACTTTTTTTCCCTTCGCGGAACTGGGCGTGGCCATGGCTAGCATGTGACAGATCCAGCTGTGAGCATCCAGCTGTGTTTGACAGCCCTGGTATAAGAACTCCTGTCTTGGGTAGGGGGTTAGACTAGAAGACCTCCAAGGTCCCTTCCAGCCCTATAATTCTATGAACAATGGAGAATATAAACTGTTCTAGTTTGTACGTCACACAATTGAAATTTCTCTTTTGGATATTAGCCAGCATTACTATCCTTCTGAGGAATTCACAGGTAGATGCCTATCTCTAACGAAAATAGTTCCGAGAAGGAAGCAAAAAAATGAATTTGGAAGAGGATGCCGTACAACATAGTTGCAAGGTGTTGCTTTTATTGGATTTTGCCCTATCATCTGATCTTTTTTTTATCAGTTTAGATTATTGGCAATCTGTTTTAAGAAAAGCTCTTTATGGACTATGGCTCCGTTCCTGAGATATTTTTGTTTTATGCATCTCTGTTCCTCTGGCCTGGAAACATTACAAGAGTCCTTGTGGAATCTTAAGGGCATTCGTTTCTGTTTCTCCGCTGTTTTGGTTCCAATACAAAATGTATCTGAGATTGATCCAGGCAATTTTGATTGTAGATTTATTCCCAGTCTTCCATTCCTTACAGTTCCTGCTGCCAATTAAAATAGCCCAGGCAAAGTATACGGGGGCAAAATTGACCAGAGTTTGAACTGCCTGCTATCTTTCCCCCCCAAGACCTTCCCCCATTGCCTTGAAATGGAAGCTCTGCATCAACAGAAACTATAGGGACATAATAAGATTTTACTCAGTTGCAAGCTCTTGGCCATGATGCCCATGAATCACCTAAGATAGAATGTATTTCATCTCAAAACTGGGACAGCACCTTTGTCTAATGACCCCCTTTTTAAGATTGACTATAATGTGTAATTATCCTCCCTTGTCCCTGAAGATTTTTTCAAATAATAATGCAGGAAGAGATAACAATAATATCTTAGCACCTTCATAAAAATCTAATACATGTATTTTAGATGGAACCCATGACAGTGAAACTGACCTCGAACTGATACACGGTAAATATATACCCATCAAGACTGATATTTTGATTAAAAGAATAGAGCCCTTGGTCTAGAGTACCTCATTTGCTCCATTCCTGATATTTACTAGTGCCATGCTCTGGTGGACATGGTTGATCAAAGCAGAAAGTGATGATATATGGATGACTTTGCTTTTTACGGTGGAGATTACTATAGAATAAGCACTGAACTATGACTGGTGGACTTCATGAATGATTTATGCATTCCCTTTCTTTCTTTTTTTCTGTGCAGTTTGTGCAGGTACCCAAAACGAGCTCAGTGTGACAGGAGATGCCCAGCAACGGTATCAGACACTATATAAAATGTACAACAACTGCGAGATCGTCATGGGCAACCTTGAGATAGTGCTCATTGGACAAAACCAGGATCTTTCCTTCTTGCAGGTAACTAGATGTGGTGGAGGATTTAACACATTTTCTTTTTTCTTTTAGCAAGTGTGAAACTAGCATAGAAAATTGTCTGTGGGAAATCTTGGCTTCCTCCATCTACATTCACCAGGCTGAAGTTATCTACTCCAACTTTCTGTTTCCATTAATGATTGTACATAGACATGACAAACGATAGTCATGCTCTCACTTGCTCCTGGCAGATTTAAAAAAAAAATCAGTGATAGACTATATCTCACTTCATTATATTTTGCAATAATATTCTAATTAATTGGATAGATTACAGGGAAAAACCAGAAAATGCTTACATGCCCATTTCATTGTGTCTCTCATTCTTTTCCCTTCCCTAATACCTGAATCATAAGAGACTAACGATTGTGAATAATTTAAATAATTTATCCAAGGGACATGCCAAATGTATTTATCCTAAAGAGCTTTATTCAAAAGTAAGCACAAAAAGAGCCTCGGTGGCGCAGTGGTTAAATGCAGCACTGCAGCCTGTCTCTGCTGACTTGTTCAGCAGGTTGTCAGATCGAATCTCACCAGGCTCAGGTCTGACTCAGCTTTCCATCTTTCTAAAGGTCGGTACAATGAGGACCCAGCTTGTTTGGGGACAATAGGCTGACTCTGTAACTGCTTGAGGAGTGTTGTAAAGCTCTGATAAGCAGTATATAACATCTGAGTTCTATTGCTATCTCTGTTGTAAGCCGCCCAGAATCCCTTGGGACTTGAGCAGCATAAAAATGTAATAAATAAAATAAATAAAATAAATTAGGATTAATTCCTCATTATATAATGTTTTGAAGTCAGTCTCAACAATTTCAATAGATCTTAGATTATGACTTATTCAGCAAAGTAATATTTTTTGACAGGTAACCCCAGATATATGAAGGAAGCCTAGTTTGATTAAAAAGAAAAAAGAGGGATTTTTTGATTGAGAAACACATAGAATATGTTGGTAGTAGTTGGCTAAAAATGTCTCTGTTGGGGTAATTTGTTTTCACTTCGTGATTGAGCCAGTGGAGATTTGGATTATGCTCAGAGAAGTGGCCACAAAGGTGACATACCCATCTCTAAATGTCAACATGGTAACATTAATCTAGACCAAGCTTGCCTATGGAATGTGGGCCTCCATGGCATCACAAGTAGAAAAAAAAATGGGACCAAAGTGATCAAAGTTAACTGTCCTTCCAATGGCACAATAATCTGTTAATTATTAACCAAGTGGGTGTTTTCAGAAATCTCAGAGGTCCTTTCCTCGCCCATTTTGCTCTCTTACAATAATCTGAGGTTTCTGAAAAACATTTTCTGAAGCTAGCCAACTCCTGACTCCCATACTGGCACATAGTTAACTAAAGAGCTGACCATGTGGTGGTAATCGCCACACAATATGGCAACTGGCTGAAAGAGAATTGGTTACATATATGGCTGAGAGGCCTGTTATTGCATCAGTTATAACAATCAATGTCAAGCCCTAATTTTTTTTTTTGAATTTTTTTTTATTGCATTTTACATAAAAGATTGTATCATAAAAAGAAACTGTCTATTATCAATCCATTCCAATTGTGCAGGCTTGAATGTATTCCCCTACCCTTAATACACAAATTCATTTAAAATATAAAATATGTTCTCTTCCTCCTCTTATTCCCCTCCCTTAGTTCATTCTGTCAATATATCCCATTCAAATATATATTCCCCCCCCTTAAAAAGGCATTTATTAAAACATTCACATATATATTTCATGTCTTAAAAAGATTAAAAGAGTTAAAGAGGAAAAAGTAAAACAATTCAACTATTTCATGATATATAAGGGTTGTTTAAAAAAAAAGGTTTAAGAATAATATAGGTTAAAAAAAAAGAAAGCAAATTTTATCATTTCCTTAAAATCCCCCTAACCTTCATCCCGCTTTTTTAAAAAAAAAAAAATCCCCCCCTTTAACACCCCCGCTTCATCCTCCCTTCCGCTTTCATCGTTCCTTCTTCTTTTTCTCTGATCTATTCCTCTTCCTTTCTCAGTACTTCTCTCTCTCAGTTTCCTTTCTATTTTAACCCTTTTAAAGCTGTCTCGTATGCTAGAAACCCCCTGCATAACATGGTTTTTATTTCTAGAAAAATAAGCTTGTATTTTCCCCCGCCCTCCCGAATCTTGAGCCGCCATTTTGTTCTTTGTCTTCATCTGTTCCTTTTCTCTCTCTTCTTTTGCGTTTCCTGGAAGCATCTGGTCACCACCGCTCAGTTCCCGTTCTTTATTTAGTCCCAAAGTCTCTTCTTCTACTTCAGCCATCTCCTGCTCCATACTAGATGTTATCAGTTCTCCTTCTCTGTCCATTTTCCACTGCTTACAGTCCTCTTTCATCTGATCAATCATTGTTCTCATTTCTTCCACTCCGTTTCTGAGCTCCATAATAGTCTCCTCCAGTTTAACTTCCACCTTTCCCAGCTTGACTTCCACCTTTCCCAGTCTTAAATCCACTTTGTCAGATGTTCTCTTTAAACCAGTGATTCTCAACCTTTTTAAAGCTACCGCCCCCCTAAGGAGCAGAAAATTTTTCAACGCCCCCCCTGGATGGGCGTGGTTATGTGGTCATGTGACTGGGGTGGGCTCAGTCACATGACGACATAT
>JANHGC010003631.1:75083-87689 GCA_027560395.1 Boaedon fuliginosus
ACGCCGCCTCGAGTTCCCCATTGGGGGAAGAGAGGCGGGATATAAATCAAATAAATAAATAAATAAATAAATAAATCACTGTCAACCCCTGAGGCGTTCAGGTTCTTCCGAACATACAGAGACCCAATGGATTTAAAATAGCAAAACTTTCCTGGTTACAATGTAAATATTCAATATTCTCTCCCTCCCTCCCTCTTTTCTCTCTCTCCTCTTTCCTCTCTCCCTCTCCCTCTCTCTCGCACACACACACACACACACACACACACAGTCGCTCACTCACTCACTCGCTCATCCACACTTACCCAGTCCTTCTCCGTTAGGCTGCCAGGCACTAGCTAGAGCAGGGCTGTCAAACTCCCGGCCTGTGGGCGGGATGCGTCACGCACTGGCCACGCTTACGCCCAGTTTAGCGAAAGGGAAAAAAGTCCCGATACATCACACGATGCCCCTGTGACAACGTGAGTTTGACACCCCTGGGCTAGAGGGATGGAAGCTGCTAAGTCTGGATGCAGAAATGACTCCAGGAGTGGTCAGCTTCAGAAATCCCTTTTTATCTTGCTTTGTTGATTAGCTAGCATTAGGTTTCCCCCCCCATGTGCTCAGGCCCAGCTTTCTTATCTGCTTCAGGTAACATTTTTTTCTTTGTTTCCTTAATAAATTTGCTTCTTATCCACCTCCCAAATGGAACATTTAGTCAAGATTCCTAGCTTTTTGTCCCCTCCTGCTTACCTGCCTGGTTCATCTTTAAATTATGGCAGCTTTATGCTTATGTGCCTGGTTCATTATGGCAACTTCAGCCTAACCTCATAAGGGAAAGTGATTTGATCAGACCCATTCAAGACAACATACATTTTCCACTTGCATTGTGCTTCTGCTTCTCTGTGTCCTTGCAAAATGAATAATGTGAGTCTGCTTTCAATGTGTGATTATTTGCTGATGGAGAGACCAGTCACAGGTCTTTCATATACATCGTTCCCATCCAATTGCAGTGAATCAAACTGCAACCGCATAATATCCATAGTCTAAAAATTCTCATTCTCTTTTGCCCTCAGCTGTCTTGACCAGTGCGACTCACAGATCTTCCACTAACCTCTCAATACTTTGGCCAATGAGAGTATTTATTTGTTTGTTTGTTTGTTTGTTTGTTTAATGCTATTTATATGCCGCCCCATCCTAAAGGACTCTGGGCGGCTCACAAGCACATATAAATGCATCACAGTTCTAACATCAGAACAATATAAAATCCAAAACAATCTAAAATAGAAATTATTAAAAAAATATAAAAAATAAAAATGCTGGTTGCCTGCAGTAACAGCAGTGTTGTCTGGGGACACCAAGAGCTATTTATCAAATAGAGCCATCGGTGTTTTCAAAGGGTTCTGATTAAAATATGTAATCTTAAGGAGATTGGATTCGATCTGTTTTCCTTCAGGCAGCTCAAAATGAACCAAAGGGGCTTTGACAGGTGGCTCCCATTTTGTGACCCATTCTCTTTTCCTATCAGTTCAAGAGGGAAAGGTCTGTGACCCTCTTTGCTCCAGTGATGGTTGTTGGGGGCCTGGCCCAGACCAGTGTGTCTCTTGCCGAAACTACAGCCGTGAAGGGGTCTGCACTGTCTCCTGCAACTTCTATGAGGGGTAAGAATAACAGCCAAGGGTGCTTGCTTCCCTCCTCCCTGGCTCCATGTCAGACCCGTGTTTCTAACACTTCCTTTCTTCCCTTGGCTACATGAAGGGAGAGTCGAGAATTTGCTCAAGGGGACGTTTGCTTGCCGTGCCATCCACAATGCCAGAAGATCGAGGGAGGCCTCACCTGTAATGGACAAGTATGATAGAACATATTTTTTAAGGAAGCAGTGGGAGGGGGGATTAATTGTAAATTACATCTTCATTTAACCACACTAGATTTTCAGAGGTAAGAGGCAGTTTAAAACATCTAAAATACTTTCCAGGAAATGCCCTGGAGCAAAACAGCTGCTCCTATTTCCTATCCTATAACTGCTTTTCCTAAACAAATGTAGCCTTTCCTGAGGGCTAGACAGGAAAAGCTGAGATATTCCTCTTTTAGTCTAATATATAAAATTGCTATTCAGTAGAAATTTGATTGATAACCGTAACTTCTGAACTGTCTCTATCCTAAGTACTGCCCACCTGCTCTGACTCAAGGCTGTGGGTTCATTGTCCCCTTCCCATATACAAAAGGTGTCCTGTTTTCCTTTTCAGGGTGCTGATGAGTGTGTGACCTGTGCAAACTATAAGGATGGGCCCCATTGTGTTGAAAGCTGCCCATCAGGAGTCCTTGGAGTGAAGGGGCTAATCTTCAAGTACCCTGATGCCAACAAGGAGTGCTGGCTGTGTCATGAAAATTGCACAGAGGGGTAAGGGCTAAAAACCGCATACAGATTGTTGCAATCATGTCTTCTCCAGCAATATCCCTCAGTTGAATTCAGTCTCCCCTGCTGGTTGGAGAATTCTGGGAGTTGAAGTCCACAGAGTACATCTTCAAGCTGCCATGGTTGAGAAACACTATATTATATCATAGTTCTGGTTGGTAATCTTGGTTACAGCCTTTTATTGATCTTAATTGCTGGTAACACAACACCCCCCTCCGCCGAGAGGTGTACAAGTGTTGTCTAGGCAGGATATCATATTTGTACAAAAAATACAGGAGATGCTACAGACATATCTATCAAAGTGCCTGGAAAAAAACAACTTCCTTCAAGTGTCTTTCAGGAAGAGGGCACACTCTGAGATGTTACGTTTTCTGCGCCTCATCTCTGAGCCCAGGGCTTAGTGATTTCAGTCCAAAGTGTGAAATTAAGATCTTTTAAGTAGCACTAAGAACATGATTTCAGATAGTTACTTGGCTAAGATTCATGCTGGCACTGTTACGACTGCAGCCACAAGTGTTGTATTGTTCAAATGTCAGGAACACAGCCAGGTGAGGAAGGCAATGGAAAACTGCATTGGAGTTAATATAAGAGTACAGTTTCTTCCTGGAGAAGCTTCAGGTGCTGCACTGTATTTGTGGGGTCAAGGGGCCATGGTCCTTATGGCGAAAATAATTTCACAAGGAACAAAACAAGCAATCATAACTTTGCAGGCTTGCAAAGAAAGGGGTGGAAAGTCTCTAAATCATATTTGATTGATAAAAGGGTGCAAGAGTTTGAATTCTTCAGGTTTTTTTCATTGGGCAAGGTGGTTCTGAAAGCAAGAAATAGGGGAAAATCCAAAAATTATGTCTGACTTTTACGCCAAAATCTCTATCAGGATGGAGATTGTGGACAGAAGTATTTTTTAGCGTAAGGCATTATTAATGTCAGGTTACTCACAGGGTTCTGGGACCAATAATTTGATTGCTTGCCTAGCCGTGAAAAAAAAAAGACCTATAGAGTCCCCTGAGGGCAAAATTAATAGGCTCCTGATGTTGGAAATCTACAGGAAAGTCATTTTGGTAATACTGTGTTTATCAAAAAAGGAGAGCATTCCCTTGACCTACCTAGTTCTCCTGTAAGAAACATATTGGCTGGATTGTCATGTTAGGCTGTTTTGTGACTCAGGGCATTCTGCAATTTGCTGTGGTTAGTTTACAGTTTGGGATGTTGTGTGAATGCAGACAGTTGGATTAATTCAGTGAATCTGGGTTCAGGTAAGCAAGCTAACCCCGCGCTTTCATTTCTTACAGATGTTTTGGTCCAGAGATTGGAAATTGCTTCACTATGGAACTGCCTGGCCCCAGGTACCTGTCAGGAGCTGTTGGGGAGTCTGGGGGGGATGGGGAGAAGATATAAAAAGATTGGGTGGATAGAAAAGAGTCTTTGTAATTCTTCCTGTCCTCCCAGATTACTACTACTATTTGAAATACATTTTACCCTTACAAAGCATTGCTGGGAGAACCTAGAGCCACCTAGATCAGAGGTGTCAAACTCAAGGCCTGGGAGCTGGAGCTGGACCATGGGGTCCCTAGATTCGGCCCATGGGGCCGGCCTGGAACCAGTGAAGGACTGGCCCGCTGCACAGCTGCCAGCAAAACACAGCTTCGGAAGGCCCCGTGCAGCCCTTGTGAGCTCTGTTTTCACTGGCAGAGGATTGCAGGAGGCCATCGCAGCCGGAAACGGAGCTTGGGAGCTGTTTTCATTGGCAGAGCACTCGGGTCACCACAGGTGCCCCCGACATGAGTGATGTTGAGTTGGCCACGGCCACCGCGGCCCACTGAGGTCAAACAACTCTGATGCGGCCCTCAATGAAAACGAGTTTGACACTTCTGATCTAGAAGTTACATCACCATATCCTTGTACCCAGAAAGTCCTAAGTTCCATCTCTAGCATCTCCAGTCTTGCCATTTGATGGATGGACATCCAGCTACATAGCCTGTGATGATCCCTGATTTGAATCACTTCTTAAGTATAAATCATACCTCAACTATAGACAGTCTACTTTTCTCTCTCTCCTCCTTGAAGACAATAATGGCTGTCATTTAAAATGATTGTAAGGCTGATAGGGATAATGAATTGGATCCAGATTTATTCAGATTAGATCCATAGGATTGGAATTATCAAAATCTCAATAAAGCCACTGAGTTCACTCAGTTTACAAGGAGCACTGGAAATAGATAATTTATTTTGTACTGTGATTATTACTTTGCTCCTCCCTTGCACATCTCCCTCCAACAGCTAGAAAATAACTTCAGCAGTTCCTGGTTATGGTATACAATTCTTTATATTCTGCCCCAAAGCATTCTGTATGAACAGCTGGTTGAAGATAACAGATTACAATCATTTTTGAAGAGTTAAGCCCTCCTTCCGTTAAAACCTGGTTCAAAATAAATGCTTTGGCTTCCTTATTTTGACAAAAATGTTTTAGCCAAAGGGCTCCTCTTTCAAGTTTTGTTTTTTCAAATTAAACTGTAATTGTGGCATGGATTCTCTCCAAGATTAACCCCTTTCCAAGACAGTGGGGCAGTGAAGGAGCATTTTGGCACACCTGTGGAGGCTTCCATGGGCCAAGACAAAAAAACTGGCCAGGATCACAGCCTCTTCTCTCTGTTGGCTTCCCCCTCCCCAGTGTTGTTGTTTTTATTGTCCTTCCACCTATTGTCCTTCCACCTATTGTCCTTCCACTCCTGTTTAAAAAAAAATAGTTTTTCAACCTGAGTAAATACAGAAAGAACCTCAAGATTTCAAAAAGGTAGTGGCAGGGGAGGATTAAGAAGAAATTCAAATATATTGATTTGGGTATCACACATCCACCCTAGTGCAAAATGTCTACCTCTCCCAGCATTGGCTTAAAAGAGTCCTTCTTAAGAGCCATGGTGGTACAGTGGTTAGAATGCAGTAGTGCATGGTACTTCTGCTGCCTGCCGGCTGCCTGCAATTTGGCAGTTCGAATCTCACCAGGCTCAAGGTTGACTCAGCCTCCCATTCTTCTGAGGTGGGTAAAATGAGGACCCAGATTGTTGGGGCAATGCGCTGACACTGTAAACTGCTTAGAAAGGGCTGTAAAGCGCTGTGAAGCCGTATATAAGTCTAAGTGCTATTGCTATTGCTAAATGCTGTTGCTATTCTTCTCATTCCATTCCCACTTTCTTCTGCTCCATTTGCAACCTTCTTTTTCCCACCAGTGCCCATGGTTTGCTTGGAGGCCTTCATGGGTGGCATGGGCCGGCTAATGCAGGTTCTGGCCTGTTGCCGGAGGGCGAGGATCAGCCCATTTTGATCTCCTTCCCACGCAATTATTTTCTCCCGTAAGAAGGGAAAGGAACTTCCCACCTTTTTTTGTGGAAGTTCATTTCCCTTCCCTTTTTTGCCCTCATGCTCTTGAAACCGAGCCAAGAATGCAGGGGAGAAAGTCATTAAAGCAATTGTGAAGAGGATTGCTGGAATTTGGGCTCCGTGTTGGCTTGGAGCCTAGTTAGCTAGCAAGCACCGTGGCTGGTCTTGAAAAGCTAAGTAGGGTTAAACCAGGTTAATGCTTTGATGGAGGAACACCAGGAAATTAGGTTTGCCTGGAAAGTCAGAAAAGCCTTCCAGAAAAAAGGGAATCCCATTGTTTATTTATTAAATTTATATGCCACCCATCTCATCATCAAGCAAATATTTATGTGCTTATACCCATAAACTCACCCTAAGAGTTCAGTTTCATTTAAAAGAGCTCTTGTACTTGCTTGGAAAGTAAACTTCTGGAATTGGGCTCACTTGGCAAAACGCAAAACAAGTAGCCAACCCCACCTCCTTCCCCTGCACCAAACCCCCCTTGTTACGGGTGAGATGCAGTTTCTGTGATGGAAGGAGAGAGTTTGAAGAGATTATAAAACAATTTGGCTCAAAGCCTTAGGAGCAACAGATAGCAAAAGGGGTGCAGAGATGCTCTGCTCTCCTAGCTTGATGGAGGCATTTAGGAGGAATTGCTTGCAAACTTTTGCTGTCTGGGTTGCCTTCCACCCTCAAATTTGGGACCATCCTTGCTGTTCCATCTCTGTCTCTCAAAGAACTGTAGAACTATGGCAAGCTCTTTGATGCTGGGCAGCACCAGTGCCAGTCACCTTTCTTGACTGCTCATCTGCCAAATGCATCGCTCCTTGGATGAAGCATCTCCAGCATCAGGCATTGGTGTACTGAAAAATGATTTATGAGAACCTTCTCAAAGACCAATAAACCTGCTCACTGGGGGATTTATTTATGAGCATTCTATTTTAGAACGTTCATCATGTTCCACTTTCATTTTCCGTGGTAATTCTTAAAAAAGGTCTCAGAGGCTGAGTTTTTCCCCCCTTAATCTGATTCAGATTAAGACCATTTTCTTATATTTGACCATCGGCATTTATTCTGCCTCTATCCCTCCCTCAAGAAACATCTTACATGTCTGCCATCCCACTACTGAAGTTTAACTTGCATGGCCTTCTCATTTCATCCACTGCAGCTTGAGGGCCAGAAACTTGTTTCCAGATGAAGGCTAGGATGTTCAGGATGTTGCTGAAATCTTTCTCTCCCCCCTTCCCCCCCCCTTTCGTCCTTACTGTTTTTTTCCATGCCTGTGTGGAATTGTGATGCATGCACAGTCCTAACATACAGTGCTTCTCTTAGGAAAGCTCCAACAATGATTGCTGTGATGGTTGTGGGTTGCCTCTTCGCCTCCTGTTCACTTGTTTTGCTCACCTTCTTGTACTGCCGTGGCAAGAAGATTCGGAACAAGAGAGCCATGCGCAGATACTTAGAGAGAGGGGAGGTAAGATGATACATCTGAGCCATGTTGAGGACCACAAGTAACCAGTCAGATTTGGCCATATTCGAAGGAAGGGGGAGGTTTTCATTTATTATCCAAGACCTGATCCTGATTTCTTTACGTTGGGTGTGGGGCAATCTATTAAAGGTGCAGTTTTGCCTGGGAGTAAGTCCAAATATGTACGCGGTGACTCAGTAGGTAAGACGATGAGCTTGTCGATCAGAAAGGTTGGCAGTTTGGCGGTTTGAATCCCTAGTGCTGCGTAATGGAGTGAGCTCCCCTTACTTCTCCAAGCTTCTACCAACCTAGTAATTCGAAAGCATGTAAACCGGGGACCGGGGAAAAGAGGTGGGGTATAAATCAAATAAATAAACAAACAAACAAACAAATAAACAAACAAATAAATAAATAATGCAAGTAGAAAAATAGGGACCATCTTTGGTGGGACGGTAACAGTGTTCCATGCGCCTTCGGCGTTTAGTCATGCTGGATACATGACCATGGAGATGTCTTTCGACAGTGCTGGCACTTCGGCTTTGAAACGGAGATGAGCACTGCCCCCTAGAGTCAGGAACATCTAGAATGTATGTGCGAGGGGAACCTTTACCTTTACCTTTAAGTACAAATTAAACCCAAACAGGTGGCCTTCAGAGTATAGAACTGAACTTTGCCTGAAGTACAGCCAAATACCTTGAAATGGAAAATATAATATAACACTAGAGAAAAATGAAGGAATGTTCCATTTAGGTTTGTTCTAAGGTGCAGTGATAATTTGAACAAAATATTTTTAAAAGGTGGAGTTCAGTTGCCCAGTTGGGCCTGCCATTTGACACTGTTAATGCCTCACTTCTCCCCACCCTACAGACACCCCTGGGTCCATCAGTAGCTTTGCCTGATGGAGGTGGTGGTGATGGGAGACATTGTGCCTATTCTTGAGGACTATGAGAAATGTCTGTTCCTAAAAGAAATATCGGTACTAGAAATTCCACTGAAAAATGGCTGCCATGATGGGGAAGAATTTCAGTGATTTGGTATCATCTTGGTACAACCATTTGTGAGAAGGCTAGCCTTCTCAAGATGCCTGTTGCCATCCTAGTGCTGCATTTTTTGTAGATTGAAATGAAGCTTATTTTAAAAATCTTGAATGTTTTGTTATATTCGAGAATTATGAGGCTACTATCACAGGAATAAGCAGCACTGTGCCCATAGGCACAGATGTGCCTTAGATTCCTTGCTGTCCTGATTTTAAATATTTGTTTTAACAAAAATAGAAAAGTTGCTGGTTTCAAAGTGAAGAACTGACTCTCTACATCATATTTATAACTCTGTGTCATATTTATACTCAGCAAAGCCTTTGAACACCTACAAAAATCCCATTAGGATGGCAGCAGGCAACTTGAGAAGGCTGGTTTTTTTCTTGCCACAAATGGCTGTTTTGTGATTGCATCCATTTTATAATTAGGCAACTTTCTAGTGTTGTAAACCTTTTGTATGCTTACCCCCAAAAGTTGCCCACCCCTGACTTTTTCAAGAAAAATACAGAGAAAACAAGGAATCCCTGACCTGTTTTGGTTTTTTTTTTCCTGTCAGAGTTTGGAACCTCTGGATCCCAGCGAGAAAGCCAACAAAGTCCTGGCTCGAATCTTCAAGGAGACAGAATTAAAGAAGCTGAAAGTTCTAGGATCAGGCGTGTTTGGAACAGTGCACAGAGTAAGTTGGAAACCTGGAAGGAAGAGCTTCTGTTTCTGTGTGGTTAAACATGCTCCTGGTTGCTTCATGCTGCAATGTAGCAAGGGGTAGACAATATGGCTCTGCCTGCGAAGAGGAATTTACAGCTCAACAACTAGAGTTTGCTGAATGACAGACTGGATAAGATAAATAAGAACTTTAGAAATCATGATTCCCAGTGACTCCTCAATATTTATTGTTTTAATGCATGGTTCCTCATTTTAAACAATTGGTCATTCCCAGTTTTCCTTCTTTCCAGGGCGTCTGGATTCCAGAAGGAGACTCTATTAAGATCCCTGTAAGCATCAAAGTTATCCAGGATCTGAGTGGGCGACAGTCCTTCCATGCTGTAACTGATGTAAGTGCCACCTAGGTCACAGTTAGAGAAGGTGCGATTGGCCTCCACAAGTTCCTTCTCGTGCACAGGCAGGCCGACAAGAAATTAATACTGATAAATTTCTGGGTAAAGTGCAGTAAATCCCAAAAAGCATCGGATTTCCTGTTTTTCAATTGCAAGGAAATTCTCTTCAGTGCAGTTGATCTGGATGTGAATTGGTTGCTTTTGACTGAGTATTTATTCAACTTTTCTGATCACTTTTAATTGTGATGGAATTGCTAATAGCCGATAACTCAGAAGTATATTTGAATGTCTGGTGAACTTCATCCCTGAGTTACTGTTTTTTTTTTAAATTGGTACAGGCCATACACCTCAGTGTTTCTGTAAGACTGAAGACTTTGCATCTGTGATTACTGATTATGGCCCTCATAATCATTCTCTTTGTAGTCCTAATCAAAAACATTTAACATGGAAGATGGGGAGTGGTGTCCAACTTAAATTGCTGTTATTTATCCCATCTTTTTAATATACAATTCAAGGTGGATGAAGTTATCTAATGTTTCTGCCTCTTATTTTTCTCTACAACAACCCTATTAGACGGGTTGGGCTGAGGGAGAGTTGACTGATCCAAATTCACCCAGCCCGCTTTCATGCCTAAGGTGGGACTACTCCCAGTCTTCCGGTTTCTAGTCACCACTTTGGCCGATGTACCAAATTGGCTCTCACCTTCTTTGCATATCAGTATTTTGGAAATAGGACCATGATTGTCTGCCTGCCTGCCTGCCTGGCTGTGTGTGCTTGTGTGTGTGTTTGTAAAAATAAGGGGGAGTTTAGGGCATTTCTACATAGCCATTGGTTTCATTCCCTCTACCATTGTTATTCCTCTGATTTCAGATACTACAGACCTTAAGTACTTTTAGTTTGTCTTGAGGATGTCTGTCTGTCTCTATTGATATTGTAAATGCAAATCTCATCTTGTAAATTTCCACTTGTAAGCCAGGGTTAAGTCTCCTTCCTCTTCCAGCTGCATCCAAATTAAGAGCTAGGAGAACTCTAATGACCTCTTGGAAGTGAAAAGTAAGGGTGGAGAGAGGCCATTGCCATCTTTTCCCTATAAGGCAGTGAAAGAAGTGTGTCTGACCACAGGCAGGGCACATTCTGTAACAATCTGGATTTCCTTCCAGACCTGTTGGTTCTATATATGTTGATTAGAAATTGGTAAATATAATCCTGACGCATTTCTAAGGGGTCAGACTGAGGAAGGTTGTAGTATATTAAGTCATCTGTATGAAAATCTAGAGGGCCCAGGATATTTATGTCTCATTTTTTGCAAGACAGCTGCTCCAGGGGTGTACAGAAGTCTATGGTATTGGCAACAGATTGGGGCATGATGGGCAGGACAGATCTTTGACAAGATTAACCTGTCCATGTGCATTAAAATAACAACAACAAAACCCTTGTAGATAATAACAAGCATTGGCATTGCAAGGATCCTTATCTGATGCTCTTTCAATAACACCATCATTGCTGCTTCGTGATCCCCACTACCTACCCCTGTATTAAAAGCATAGGCTGACAGTCTGTTGGAAGCTTTCCTTGGCTACTGTTTGGAGGAGATGACTAATCCATTTAT
The DNA here is from genome assembly GCA_027560395.1 of Boaedon fuliginosus. NCBI lineage: Eukaryota > Metazoa > Chordata > Lepidosauria > Squamata > Lamprophiidae > Boaedon > Boaedon fuliginosus. The sequence goes on from JANHGC010003631.1 coordinate 86,002, forward strand.
ATAGTCTCTTATATATGTATAGGTAGACTAGGGATGAGAGTGAGGGGTGGATGGTGGATAGTGAAAAGTCTGAGTCAAGCTGTGGCTAAGGAGTACCACTGCTGATTCTGTATTCAATCCGTGCTAGAATTATTATTATTATTTTTCATGAAAGTTTTCCAGTTCCTGTCGTCACTTTCATCTGCCATCCAAGCTTTACCCTGATGCTACCTTTATTTTTCTTTTGTGCAGCACATGCTGGCTATAGGTAGCCTGGATCACGCATACATTGTCCGTCTCTTGGGCATCTGCATTGGTGCCCAGCTGCAACTTGTCACCCAGCTTCTACCATTGGGTTCCTTGCTGGAGTACATTCGCAAAAACAGGGACGCCATTGGCCCTCAGCTGATGCTCAACTGGTGTGTCCAGATTGCCAAGGTAGGTTTTGTACAAGAGTAGCTGGAATCCTTTTCCGAGTCAGTTAGGATCTCCCATTGTTTGAGGGAAAGAATGTCTTTCATTCTATTTCTGGTATATCCTAATTCAGGAACTGAGGAATCTTCTCTAGTATGATATGAGATATACACCAGGGCCACCTGCAGGATAGACGAACTGCAAGACTTTTAAGGACACTGGATATTTTGTAGAAGCACAATTACATTTTCACTGTCATAAGTGGAGTCGGAGAAACATCCCTGAAATATTTTTTATGTTCTGTTTAACTTACTTTGCAGTCATGCGTCTGTACAAGGGTGTTGTTCTTGGTTGCTGTTTTGACTCATACAGGGCAGCCACATGCCTAAACAGATCTAATCTAACGCGAACCAAGTGTACATCCTAAAACTTGTTTCAAAATTTTTTTATGATGTAATATATTTTCATAAGTTCCACAAATGTTCAACCTCCTTCAGTTTTGCTCTTCCTCAACACATTTTTGGACGGCCCCACGGATGAGAGTTCTTACAGATCCCGGGATCTGCAGTCTTTTCAAAACTCACAATATCTTGAAGAGAGAGGGCATGAAATGAAATACTTGGTTTATATTAGGATGAGCTGAGCTAACATGTAAGGGCAGGGTTAGCATAGAATATTGTGTATCAGATGCTCAAACCATAATGAATCCAACTGTCTTGAGCTTTGGAATACAGTCATTCATAAGAAGACTGATTTTATCATGCATGGTGGACTTGCATAAAAGCAAAAAAAAAGAAAAAACCAGACAGAAATGCATAGGTGATACAAAGAATTCTAAAGTTTAATACTCAGCTGAAACCAGAACTGTTCTTACTGGGATTTATAGATGGAAAAGTACCATAATGAAATACCTATAATGCAGGAATGGGTTGTAAAGACGATGGAATTCATGGAAATGGCAAAATTGATATCTCCTCCTTAATATTCAGGGTATGTACTACCTGGAAGAACATCGCATGGTACATCGCAACCTGGCTGCCCGTAACGTTTTGATTAAATCCCCTAGCCAAGTACAAGTGGCAGATTTTGGCATTGCTGATTTGTTGTACCCAGATGATAAGAAATACTTCTACAATGAAATTAAGGTTAGTACCTGTTTCAGGGATAGATAGATAGATAGATAGATAGATAGATAGATAGATAGATAGATAGATAGAGAGATAGATAGATAGAGAGATAGATAGATAGATAGATAGATAGATAGATAGATAGATAGATAGATAGATAGATAGATA
>JANHGC010003631.1:102895-117049 GCA_027560395.1 Boaedon fuliginosus
GAAAGAGAGAGCGAGCGGGAGCCGTTTTTGTAGCTGTCCCGTCTAGGACTGGGGGGGGGGTGAGACACACAAAATATCTTGGGGCGATTTTCCAGGCGAGTCCAGCTGGCCGTGATCCTCGATCTCTCTCTCCTGAGTACTTTTTTTCTTTTAATATATATACGCATACATATTTCCCCACCTTTATATTCATTTTATTTTGGTCTCCACCTTCAGTAAACACCCCCCCCAGCAAAAAAAAAAGAAAGAAATGTAATAGTTTTACTTGCATTAATCACCCTTTGCTTGGAGGGAGGGGGAGGGCAAAGGAGGGACTTTCGCTAGCTAACCTCGAGTCCTTTGGTAATAGTGTTTAAAAAAAAAGAGGAATGAGATCCGTCCTTTATTAGGTGGTCGGATCCTTTGGGATGGGGGCGGGAGGATCCTCGATCTCCCCACCACCACACACACACAACACACACACACCATCGAGGGGGCCCCCCTAAATGGAGAGGCCGTCCTCCTTCGAGAACTGCAAGGAGGCACATGGTCTGGGACTTGCCATGTGCTGCTGCTGCTGCTGGCGCTCGCCCGCTCCTCTCGTTCACTCTCTTCCGACGTCCTGGCGGCCTCCCAGGTTTTTTTCCCCCCTTTTGTTTAAGGAAGAATGTCTGCCTCGGATCAGATCACCTTAAAACACACATACACATGCACACGTACGCACACCGTATTCTAGGAAGTCGATAATTAGGCCGGCGCGGAGATCGGCAAAGGGAAGTCCTTTATTACAGCTCAGCCATAACTTAATGCCTCTGTTTGGGGAGATGGAGGAGGCTTTCCCTTCAGCAAACCATGTGTGTATATATATATATAGCACACTTGACTTTTTTTTCCCCCACAGCCCCGGTGGGTTTTATAGTGCGAACAAACAGGCACGGACAGATTGAGTAATCAAATACCTCGGCTTGCTTCATTAGAAATGCATCCAGCTTACCGTGTTTTGGGTTTTTATTTTTATTTTTTAAATGTATTTTTGCTCTGGCGAGGAGCAGAGGCTTCAGACTTTGCCCGCTTTCCAATAAGTGCTTGATGCAGATGCGCCATAACAAAATGTTACTGGGAAGCATTCAGAATCTAAAGAAAGGATAGAAGCCTTAGGTGCAGATGTTAGCTTTAGATTTGCTCACACATTAAAAGAGAGAGACCAGTCTTATTTCTCAATCATCATTTTTCCTGGAGGTGGGGTTAGCGGTCCTTGCCTTGCCTTTTTAGCAGGCATGTTAAAGAGTACCATAAAATGGATCATAACTTAGCTAAAAAGAATGAAAATCATTTATCCAGCCAACTGAGATTACCTAATGGGAATACATTGTTTTATATTGTGTGCTAACCTATATTTACTGATCATATTTGCCCTAAAATAATTTGGATGATTGTAGAAAAATACGGTATTTGGCATTATTTTTTATTACCAAATATAAAATACTATCAGATGTGTTCAGGTCTGATTCTCTTGTGTTTTACATAAATTAATTATGTGTTCTTATTGCTAGATGTTGTAGAAACGATTATTTAATAGTGGTCTTATTTTAACGGAAATAAGCATCCAAGAATTAACTAATCTGCAGAGAATAAATTCCTGGGAGAGACTAGTGGAAAATAGAGAGCTGTTCTTCTCTGGGTTTAGAAAAAGGGATTTTCCTCTTGTAGCAGCCTATTGGGTTTTTATAATTGGGCATGTATGGAATTTCATGCACTAATCTTACTGCAGCTCCCGAGAACCTATGTAGCTACTAAGATGCTTCTTAAATTCCCAGAACTACAAAGGCCCTCAAATATGTGTAAGTTTAAATTGGTTAGGGAGTTTCTTGAGGGCAGAAAGATGCCAGACTGGAAAAACTACCATAATGGGATAGAGTGAGTTCTTAAAGATTTCACCACCCTTTGCATGTTTAATTCAGATTTCTGAAAATGTTTAAAGTTTTTCCAGTGCTTTTGACATAGCTAGGTTTTCTTAATTCAGTGCATACTAATTTGCATAAAGATAGAATTTGATACATTTTGAATGGGCAGTTGATGTGGATATACTGTCTAATCTGAATTCAATGTTAAAATTATACCATGCAGACTTATCATATAGTCTTAGTGACATTATATATTATATTTTGTGACTTTGGATGTGTCCTGAGACTGCTATTACCAGAATTCTGTTGGAATCATAGTGCATTTCAGAATAGTGTTATGCTGCATTTTTTGAACTGACAGAATGTTCTATTGCCCAAGTTCTGACATAACCCATGTAAAGTTACTTATTGAACAGAATGCTCAAAGTTGGAAAACTACTTTTTCCTCCAATGAAACAAATTAGGGGGAAATCATGGCCCACAGAGTTGCAGTGTAAAGATAAGCAATGCGTCAGTAAGAATAATTCACCAGCTTGCTATTTGCTGATGAGACTGAGTACAATCAGAGATGGCTATTACAATTTTCAGAAAGACAACATGGGTTTTCTTTGTCTTTTTGAATTGTATCCTAATCAGGTTTGGGCGGAAGGAAGTTTTCCTGATGTCAAGTGGCGCTTTTTAAAAATAGGATGTATGCTTAAATGTTAATTAAAATGATGTACTGAACATGGGACAAGTATCCTTCAGTTAGAAAGAAAGAAAGGATTTTCTTTCAAACAGACTGTATGCTGATAATGAGGTGGATGAAAAATAAAAACTACTGAAAGTACTGAAAATTGTACTTAGTGGCGTCTTCCCCCAAATTTGGTGTGTCCAAATTCTGTGAAATTTTAAAAATGCATTAACATTAATTTGTATTTTTCTGTTGAACTTCAGGTGTCTTGCGTACAGTGGTAGAGGCAGCTAAATCTGGAGTGTCTGTCCTCAGCTTATGTGAGAAAGGAGATGTCATGATCATGGAAGAAACTGGCAAAATCTTTAAGAAAGAGAAAGATATAAAGAAAGGTATTATTCAGCTACAATATTTTTTAACATATCAATTGTTCCTTATTTAAATTCTATTCATTGGTTTTGTGCATTGAAATATGTAGAGGTGTTGATATCGGAATTATTGGGATATAGACCAAGTATTTACTGCTAACCAGCAAAGCCCACACAGATTTCCATCTCTTAACTTTCTTTGTGGGGTTTGAACTAGTTACTAGGCTGTAGAATTGAAGGGTAAAATGTGATGTGGAGCAATGCATGCAGCCTCTTTTCTTAGATTTGCATGGCTACCTTCTACAGCTGATGTGCAGTGCCAGGAAAAGACACATTTGGCTCAAGGTAGAAGTGTGCACAAAAACAAGAATGGTGTGTGTGGGGGGTTGTTTCAAACTAGAAACAAATGATATTCTGGGGGTTTCTTACAGATCACTTCAAATGGGGTACAGTTCAGAAAAACAAAACATTGAACACTTCAATTGTTCCAAATTTTGTCTCAAACAAAATGTGCAGGGATCCCACAGTAATTTTATGAGAGAAGAAAGTTCCTTTCCCTCCTTCAAATAAAAAAGGCAGATTTTTTTTTTAAGGGCTGCTATTATCATCTGTCCATCTGCTTTTTCCTTCAGTGGTCCCAGTAGATCCTAGAGTAGCAGATCCAGCTGATTAACCTTCCCTGATCTTCCTAACTTTCCTTTTCATCCTACTTTTCCTCATTTGCCATCCTTGCTGGCCTCATGGTAAAAGTGGGGCTTTTGCACTACATATGGTCCTCCTCAATGTTCCAATGGCCATGTAAGCAACTGGCCTCTTTTTTTTTTCCACCTTTCACAACTTGCCATATTACTGTTACTGATACGGGTGCACGTTGTTGTCAAGGAAATCTCTCAGCTTTGCTTTTTCTTTCTTTTAAATCCCCTCCCTCCCTTGCAACATCTCTCCATTAAATAGCACTTCAGATTAGTGTCTGAAGCAAACGAACCTTACTTTATCTCAAATCAACGCATATGAAACACAGATCAGGCCAGACCGCCTTGCACTAATTGTTCCTTGTACAATACTGTAATTCACAAAATAACTTTTGCACATTCCTGGTTTACACAATTCCCAGCAGTGTACTCCAATTCTCATTTTCTTTTTCAAATCCATATTTTCCCTGGTTGTTTGTACTTTTGTTAAGTTACAATTTCTGGGAAGCCTTGTCTGGTGCTAGGGAAAGCATCACATAAATACTGCTCATGTTTCTAGAAGCTTCTGATATCTGGTTAACTGAAAACAGTGAATTAAAAGTTTTGTTTGTTCCGTCCTAGTGGGTGATTTGATACTGTGAGCAGCTGGTTTATCAATTTCCCACTTCCTTTCCTTGCATTCATGTACTTTGAAGTGTTGCTGAATTTCTAAAGTATTTGCTTATTTCCTGGGCTCAAAGGCAACTCTGAGCAGCATACATACCTAATTCAATAATTGGATAAAAACATAAAACATATAATATAAAATACCCCAGAGACTAATAACATGACTTACATCTAGATACTGCTAGTCAAGAGGAAGAAGATACAGTATATCAAAACAGGAAGGCATGATGAAAAAAACTATGTTTTTTTTTAAACTTAGGATCATGGCCACTGACCTAATGTTTGGGGAAATGCCATCATAAAGATAGACATTGCCCAGAAATTTCCCATAGATTTGCAACTTTTTCTTGGAAGGTGACATTCCGTGCAGGAAGGAACCTTCCAAATCTTGGTGAAAGGGCAGAGACCAGTGGGAGTTGACAGTCCTGGAGGGTACCCAGATCTTAAGACATGAAGGGCTTTAAAGGTGATAATCAACACCTTGAATTATGCTCATGTATGAAAACCAAAACAAAAAAATGTTCTTATAGATTTAACATAACGTAACATAAATGTCAGTCTTAGAGACAAAAAATGTAAGCCTATTTAAAGATTATTGGTATTATCTGGCCTGTGTATTCGGATGTAATCGGAAATGGGGTTCCTGATTTAAGTCAGTATCTTGAATGACTTTTCTTTGGTTCCAGAGAATAATATATGCGGGTGTTTCATAGCAGGGCACACTTGGAAGACCACCCTATTGAACAAAACAGGGTTTATTTCCATCTGAGCATGCAATAAGATCACAGCAGTAGAGTGGCTGAATTGCAGTAGAGTGGCTTGACTAAGAGGCAGCTCCATCACATGCCTTGTAATCTTTGGGAAGAGTCTGGAAAAATAGTTTATGCTTCTTCAGCTATTCCTGGTTACACCTTAAGTGTCTGTCTCTAAATACTGACCAAGCCCAAAGAAGCTGCTGTTACAAGACAAGTTTGTGCAGCTTTAGTAAATACTGTATGCTCACAGTGTCAGCAGGAAAAAAATAATAATTCTAATGAGCAGTTTGTGAGGCAGTTAAAGTTTCTGAATTATATGAAGGTCCAAAGCATGACTCCATTTATTTCTGTCTTGCTTTAAAAATGGATAAGCAAAACCAAGTCTCTAACAGTAAAGTGATAAAATTTGCACATTCAACATATATATATTTCAAGTTACAGGACTAGTGTGAACTCACTGCTGCTCCCTTTTTTGTGTAGGTATTGCCTTTCCCACAAGTATATCGGTAAATAACTGTGTCTGTCACTTCTCGCCCTTGAAGAGTGACCAGGATTACATCCTTAAAGATGGTGATTTAATCAAAATGTAAGTGTCTTTGATTATTTTTATTTTTTGCTAGTTTGTTTTACTTAATTCGTTTACCGAAATGAGCTACATAAGACGAGCCTCTATGCGATTCAGAAACGTATCACTGACATACTGCGCAGGACTGCTATTGACATAATGTGGATTTCCCATGACAGAGGCAGAATAAAGTTAGTAACTGTGCCCTGCTTACCAAATTGTTGGTTTAGCTGCCAGGGTGTGAACTGTTGGTTTTACTACAGTATGTTTGAGACTCCGAGGACAAGTATCTTCTATGCACAATATTTAAACTTTAGAATGTCACTGGAGTCATCATTGTTTCTCATTTAAAAAAAAAAAGCATTTAAAAGCTTTCCCCTCTCTTTGTGTTGCAGTGACTTGGGAGTCCATGTGGATGGCTTCATAGCAAATGTAGCACATACCTTTGTCATCGAGGCATCAAAAGTAAGTGATTTGCATGCAGCTTTGAGAAATCACAAACAGTCAAAGTGGATTTGTTCCAGTAGAGGGAATTTATATATTATAATAAAATGTATTGTTTTAAAAGACAAAGGATGAAAGAAAAAAAATATAAAAATAGCCAAAATAAAACATCAATTTCAATCGCACATTGAGGAGTACAGATCTCGGGTGTTCACTGTATATATTCTAATATCTCTATTACATCCTTATTTCTATATACATCTATGTGTTTTATGTAAGAGGAAATTTATATAAACGGCATCTCTTAAGTAGAAAGAGCTTGTGCTGGATTCCAAATGGATGGCCACAGCAGTGGAAATGCCCTTGCCTTTCTCTCTGGTGTCTCTTTTTTAAAATGTCTGCCCAGGGAAGGAATAGGAGAAGGCCTTTCAAAAGGGCTCAGCTACCTTAGCCTGGGAAGCAGCAACAGGAAGGAGTAGGCCTATGTGCAGGCCAGAGAGGAAGAAGTCAGAGAAGGCCAGAACAAGCATGGCAGAGCAATGGCATAGACAACAGCCACAAGCTAGTAGACGCAAGGAGGTGGTGTGACCTGAGGACCCATGGCGGGATCTCGGGGAGAAACAATGACCCAGTTACTAACCTTGTTACCAGGGAAAGCTAAACCCAGTACCACAGGAGAACACCGTGACTGACGTCACTTAGCGGAAAAAGAATCTAAAATATAATTAGAAAGGCAAAGAACACAGTGGAGCTTTAGGTACCTGTCAACGGCGAATGCTCTTTAAAGACTCAAGACATCAGCTGCCCTCTCTTGCCTTGCTTTTTTGGCAGTTGGGCTACAAGAGGCTGCTAAAGAGGCAGGGAATGAAGCCAAGATCAAGGGTAAAGCCAAGGGCAAAAAGAAATGTATCAAAGTCAAGCACAGAACATGGAAGGGTTTCTAGACTAAGTCCCCTTTTGATTCCTCCCCCTGGCTAAGCCAGTCTCTCTCCTACATCTAGTCTCCAAGGTATTTTGGAAAGGTAGTTCACAAACATGATCTCAGATCAAGCTGGCTTCACTGACTGTATAAACTGGTTGTAGGCATGTGAAACCATGGCTTTCAGATTTTCTTTTGCTAAATGTTCATGCTTAATGTTTTTATTCAAGCAATTTGCTTCTGTTGACATTTCTTATCGAAAACGTTTATGCTGAGTGAATTTGCTATCTGCCAGTGGCTGCCTCTATTAATGCGAGTGGTTGAAACCGTGTATAGTGTTGATCTCTATCACTGCCCAAAAGAGCAAACAGCTATATTGATTGATCAGATCATTATATATTATTTACAGATTTTTTGAAGGATTTGTTCTATTCAGTTTGACCAGGGTAGTCGGGGGGGGGACGGGACGATATCAAAATTATTACAACCACAGATAGGACAGAAGATGGTAATGAATAATAAAAGATTAAGCATGAGTCATGCTGTGTTGCTTTAAGTTGTCTTTTGTTCTTCCAGTCAGTTGCTGCAGATATAGCAATAGAGCATCTCTGAATTCATTCATTCATTCATTCATTCATTCATTCATTCATTCATTCATTCATTCATTCATTCATTCAAATTTATTACAGTCACCCAACTCCAATGGGCTCAATGAAGTAATTCAGTCAGTCTAATAAAGAATAATGGCCATATGGATTATTATTTCTCTTTTTGGGCAGTTAAGATTTTTGAATCGTAGGAGGTATTAATTTGGCATCAGAAGGACACTGGAGAAAATAATACTTTGGGGACCCCAAATGTCTTGCATTTGGGGGTCTTATGTAGCAAGGCATCTGAGTCTAATCAAGATAAAGTTTCATATAGTCAGGAAAGTCAGAAAAAAAAAACTTTTAGCGAGGTTGTATCTTTTATTTACAGGGTCATTAAATTCTGCACATCATGTTTAAATCTGATGTTTTAAAGTTTATTTCTTACATGTCAGCTAGAAAGTACTCACTTTTTTTCACTTTTAAAATGGATGCTTCTGTACTATTATTTTTTTTCCCCCATTTCAGGAAACTCCAGTGACAGGTCGCAAAGCAGATGTCATAAAAGCCGCTCACCTCTGTGCCGAAGCTGCCCTGCGCTTGGTCAAGCCAGGAAACCAGGTAATAATAGGCAGCTACTTTTCACATGGACCGTGGCAGTTTGAGGAAGGTCGCCAAGACTTTCCAGCTCCAAGCTTGAATTAATTCTGAATATACAAATAAGAAACTTGACTTTTTCTGAGAGGAGGTAATGTGGGAAATCTGGAGTGTACAGCTGCTGTCTAGACTGAGCAATGAGGCCTTCTTCATAAAAGTATGCTACTATTGCTTTCAGACTGCAGAGCAAAAATTTAAGAGAGGGCAACGGGCCTCTCTTAAAACTTAGCCCTGGCCAGCATAACTGATAGCCTGAGAGGACAGGAGTAGCACTTCAGCAATAGCTAGAGAACTACACATTGCTTTTAAATATCCAGACAGTATTTAACCCTTTGCTTTACAAAAACCTGAGTGTCCTGGAAACACCTTGATTTTCCGGATGTGTTTTCAAAATGGCGGCATAAATATTCAGCAGCTTAAAAATAATAATAATGGGACTGATCTTTCTTCTTTCCATTTTATTAATCCACCCTTATCGCCTAGGTTTCGATAAGCTTAGCTTTTCTCCTTAGCATCTTGCTCTTGAATTGGAAACATTTTTCCCTCTCTTGATATACAGAGTAACTTTGATGTTATGGCTTTGGAGTTTGTATTATTGTGTTATGCTGTTTGTATTATTGTGTTATGCTGTTTAATTGATTGAACCTTTCCGATCTTTCACAAATGTAATACCTCTCTCATCATTAAACATAGGCATCTTTTCCAGTTTTCGGTGAGGAACTAAAAAAATCACCTGTGCTTTAATGAATATTATAAATTCATATCCAATGTCGTAAATTTCAAAAAGAGTGAAATAGGAAATAGAGTATTAGGCAATGTTTTTATTGCATTATATGGTCATATTTGAATTGTGTCCATGTTCTTAATAGAATTCACAAGTAACGGATGCCTGGAACAAGATTGCTCATTCTTTTAACTGCACACCAATTGAAGGTAAGAGTTGGCTGCGTGAAGAGTGAAGCTGATTCAGAATAATACAGGTGGTTCTTGACTTAACGACTGTAATGGAGACTGCCCATTATGGTCATAGGTTGTAGTGGTTGTTAAGTGAAATACCTTTGTGATTGCCTTGCTTAATGACCACAAGCCCTCAAAAGACCAGGGATGGGCAGGCTTCAGTACTGTATAACTTGCTCAGTGCTATGATATCTTTGAACAGTGGCTGAATGAGGGGTCATAAGCCAAGGACCACCTATGACATGTTTAGAAATGCACTCATTGTGTCAGTGAATATAGACAGCTGCAGATTCCTTTTACCATGCAATATATAGAAGGACCATGTTAAAAATGAGCGCAGTACATAATGTTTACTTCACAAAAGTGCTACATAAGTGGGATGAAGGCAACACAGAAACAACATGAAAGTGCAAACGTTTGTGGGGATGGAAAACAATGCAAGATAACAAAAGTGGTATAAAATATTGTGGAATGGGAGTAGAAAAATGGTGAAAACGTTCGGATGTATGAAGTAGCTGGAGAGTGGGAGAATAGGGAGAAGACGTGAAGACAATCTAACTTAACAGATGTGCAAATATCACAATCGAGGTTGTGGCTGCCTTCCTAAGTGTTAGATTTGAGTTGTGCAGCACTATTTAGGGCAATAAAATGTAAATATGATCTCCGAATAATTACAAAGAATTTTACTGCCAAGTACCAGTAGCAACAATATAACATTTTCCTGCAACAGCCACGCTTTGCTTTTGATAATGAGAATAGATCTTTAAGCAAACATGTATTTCTGGTATTAGTTTTGATTTCAAAACACAAAGTGCCTTAAAATCTAAGCTTCACATCAGCTCTTTTCTTGATAGGGATGCTATCACACCAGCTAAAACAGCATGTGATTGATGGAGAAAAGACCATCATCCAGAACCCTACAGACCAACAAAGGTATGAGACAGTTTAGAACTGATGCCCACCCGTTTTGAGAATGATTTGTGTTTGTTTGTTTGTTTTTTTAATGAATTTTGATTGAAATGGAATCCATGGTTTTCAATTAGCAGTTTATTATTCTGCAACTTTCCAAACCCTATTCAGATTGAAGTGGTTTTTATATGTTTATTCCTTATCCAGAAAGGATCATGAAAAAGCAGAGTTTGAGGTTCATGAAGTTTACGCCATTGATGTTCTTATCAGCACTGGAGAAGGAAAAGTAAGTCTGTTTTATATTTTACCTGTAATTGGATATTTCAAAGACACCCAACCTCATGTAATGTAATGTAATGTAATAAAATATATTCCTGACTGGGTTGCTTGGCCTGATGTCTTGGAAAATCCACAAGTTGCTAATTCTTGCAGAATTAATGAAAGTTAACAGAATGGTTGGTTTCTGTGTTGGACTCCCTCCTGATGTATTGAGCAGGATATTCAGATGCTCAAAGACTGGTGCTATTCTGTTATAGTCCCAGTGTTTAAAGAAAGGCAATAAATTTGATCCTGCCATATTTCCATGCAATATTTAAATGTTACTCTTGATGTGGTTGCTATACATCTCCATGCGACTCACACTGATTGGCTAGAATAGCAAATCTTGGCTGAAGAACAAGAAGCTTCGGAACAAGTTGAACAACAATAGATCAAAGTATTATTCTAACTCATACGGTGGAAAAATAATTCTTTCGTTCTCAAGATTCCCTTTATGCCACTTTGGTAATTTGCAGGCAGCTTTTGATTCGTAATTTGCAGGCAGCTTTTGATTCATCATGGTGAAAAATATTAAATACTTATAGATCACTGTCTCACTTGCATTCAAGCAAGTAGAGGGGGGTTTTTTTGCTGCAATTTCTACTCTAAGAAGAGGCTGCATCCTGGCCTGATTTAAATTTAATCTATACCCACTCCCTAGGTCAAGCTCTAAGAAAAAGTGAATTTTCTCCCCAATATCTTTATGTTGCCATCCATTTCTTAAACAAGTTGATCTTCAACTGAGCACAAGCCTTAAATATTTAGTGTAGGGAAGAAAAACTAGAAATCAATTAAACAAAAGTCATACAGTATTCACAAAATTAGTGCAGATGACCTTTATGAAGAGAAAATTAAGAGCAATCAGACTGAGCAAAGGAAATCCTTTAACTATTTAGGAATTATGTTAAATGTTTCAGTATTTGGGATTACCACAAACAAAATTTCCAATGCAGTAATTAGATTTGCCAACCAGCATAGAAAGCACAGAGGCACTGGCAAATCATTTTTTAAATACCTTGCCAAGGAAACTGCAGGGACTTTTCCTGGCAGTCTCTTAGAATGAGACATGACTGAATGGAGGAGAAAAAAATAGAAATAATTGTGTTTCCTCACAATCATGCTTTTGGGGGACAACATACTGAGCCTGTGGTGCCCAAATCTATACCTAATACATTGAAAAAAAAATGGAGGCAATTCAATCCAAGTTCTTAAGAGCAATACTTCATGACCCTTGTTGTCTTCAAGCAGGAGTTTGTGTCTCACATGGATTTGTGTGTCAATCAAAGCTTGCATGAGGATTAGCCAATCAAAATACCGGCTAAAACTAATTTTGGCAGGAGAGATTTCTGCCCAGTTCAAAATTGTTATTTGATGTTAGATGTACGATTCTAAATGAATAAACTGGGAAATTCACTTACACTGGGAATTATTCTATAAAATCAAAATTGTATTTCAGAAAGGTTTTTATTTTCTCCTCTCTTGCCATATGGCTGTCCTCACAAGAGCAAACGTGAGGCTGCGTTGCTGAAACTGTTATGAATTACCCTTGTTTGTTTTTAGGCCAAGGATGCTGGGCAAAGAACTACCATTTACAAAAGGGACCCGTCCAAACAGTATGGTTTGAAAATGAAAACTTCCCGTGCCTTTTTTAGTGAGGTGGAGAGACGATTTGATGCTATGCCTTTCACTCTCAGGTTTGTATATAATGCTCAATTGCAGGCCTTCCACTTGGTTACTCAGCTGTTGAACAATTCTTGCCACTGAGTAGTTTCTGCTCAATCTAAAACAATATCTTAAAATAGTAAGTAAGTTATACTGTAAAAAGCAGGTATTTTTTTTAATTGCATAGATCAGGGATACGAAGGTTGATAACACTAGCTTGTGGTTAAGAAGCATAACAGCATGCTAAAGGAATCTTAAGAGATCGTATAAGTGAAGTACACTGACTAGATGCGCTTGGTTTACTAAATCGGAGTTTCTGCAGTCATGAACGAACAAACTATGAGTACATTTGCACAATGTTCCAAAATAAATAAAACTATGTTGTGACTTAGTGCAATTATGAACCAAGCTCCTCACAAGTTATGAAGGAGTCTAGTACTCTATTCAATCCTCTTTTTGGCTTGTATAAAAACATCCCGTGTCTGTTTAATGACATAGGGGAGAGACAATTGAATGCTATGCCTTTCACTCTCAGGCAATGTCCAAGTCAAATTTGCAGTCATAAAGGTTAGAGAAGGTAAGGTTCCTTTGGAGCGGAATCCTGTGGCTGGTGCCAAGTTGTGTTTACTTGGATAGATGCAGGATTCTTTGCAGTTTAGAGCCAGCTTATTTTCCTGAAAAGACTTAACAGCATTGTTGAGTAACCAGAAAATCCCGAAAGGTGAATGGTTGGATTCTGAACCTGTTCTTCTGTTTCCCGTAGGGCACTTGAGGATGAAAAGAAGGCCAGGATGGGGGTAGTAGAATGTGCCAAACATGAGCTGCTCCAGCCGTTTAATGTCCTCTATGAGAAAGAAGGTGAATACTTGCTGCTGAATGTCAGAGCTATTTTTGTCTTGCATCAGGCTAGACAATTTCCTTCCAGAGGCAGTTGCTAGGCATTGCACTGCAGGATGAGAAACCACTGGCCTTTCAGGTGTTCCTGGAACCTTCCGGTGTCCCAAAACACTGGCCAAACTGCTTTGGAAAAGGGATGGGATACTCTTTCTAATTTGTGAGAGCCCTGAAATCCAGTGTACCTGCAACACATTCTTCCCTCTGCTTCCAAACCCGGCAAAATTAGAAGAGGCTCATTTTCATAGTTCATTGAAGCTTGGCAAGTTTTAAAGCAAAAGGGCATCTTAAGCCTGGGATAATAACACCAATGATAGAACCTAAAGCTGTGGAGGAAGGGGCAGAATTGATGGTAGTTACAAGTTCTAATTGCGCATTTGCCAGCCAGGTTTGTGGCTTTTGGATCAGGGACAATGATATCTCAGGCCAATAAGCAGACAAGGTGCTACTCAGTTAGGAACCTGCACAAAATGCTGCCTTGGATTAGATCAAATTTTAGAGGAGTGGAGCCGATTCATTTTCCTTGTGGGAAGAGATGGGGCAGAACCAAAGTAATGTGATCTTTTGGCGCATTTTGTTGCTGTGTGCTCATTTTGTTGCTAACGGTTGCTTATCTTGCTCTGTTGTCAATCCTCTACTCCCCTCCCGCTGACTAGGAGAGTTTGTGGCCCAGTTTAAGTTCACGGTGCTTTTAATGCCCAATGGCCCCATGAGAATAACCAGTGGTCCCTTTGAGCCTGAACTCTACAAATCAGAATTTGAAGTTCAAGATGCCGATCTGAAGGTCAGTAACAACTACTATGCTCTTGTAGATTCAAAGTCCCAAGAACAAAATTTGTTGTAGCGAAGAGAATGGTTTAACTTTCTCATTGCGGTGGTAAAACCCCCCACTGTGCTGTAAATATTCATTATTGGATATATTACACATATTTAATAAGTTTAACATATCCAGATTTCATAAATGCAGAGCAGTAGGCATATCTCTGCCACTAGGCCTAATTCACTGGAACTGGTGAAAATGGTTTTGAATTGAAATTAAACATTTTTCCTGGCTTAGGTTAGTTTATATTGTGAATTATATAGCCATTAAAAAAGAGAAATATAATGACTCTTCCAGATGTAATCTAATTCTCTACAAATGGGTGAAAAAAATTTTTTTTTTATTGAAAAGTTTTACAACAAAATATTTTACCCCTTATTCCCCC
>JANHGC010003631.1:119208-146582 GCA_027560395.1 Boaedon fuliginosus
GGGGGTGGCAAAATGGATAAATTTTAATGATACTATATAGTGAAAATGTAATAAATTGAAAAGTGATTAAGAATGTATATGAAAGATGAAAGATTGTGATATGGAATCCATCGGATCCTTTCTGGACCAAAGATAAGTTTTTCATGTTGTTTTTTTGAAAAATAATAAAAAAAATACAAAAAAAAGAAGAAGAAATTGTCCAGCTTGGACAGGGGTTTGAAATCAGACTACGGTATAGTCATTATATCTCTGAAAAATTCTTCCAGATTGAGATCAAATTACCTTTGATGAATGAATTGAAATGAATTATCTTTCATCCTATGGCCCATTATTCAGGGTATCTAAAATATTTACAACTTTTTATTCCAATTTTTTTAAAAATAATTGTACCTTATTTTTATTGTATGATACTACTTATGAAAATTAACTCATTGAGCTGAGACTAAATGAGGAAAATCACTTTTCTACCTACACTTACTACTATTCTACAGTATCTTATATGGATCAGCTGATTCTTTCTGTAAAATACCTCTAGCATTTCTTGTTCTTGTTTAGCAACCACAACTGGGATGAGTAACTCAGTGTTTAGATAGTAACTCAGTGATATGGTCACTAAGTGAAACTGTGCTTATGATCATACTTCAGCCTTCCTTTGCTTTACAGACTTGCAAAAGTCATAAATGCATTGTTACTTTTTCATCACTGTTGTATTTTATGTATTTATCACTGTTATATTTTATGTATACTGTAGAATTTAAAAGCTGAGGAGGAATATCCACAGAGTATGTAACAAAGGGTCAAGATGGTGGCTGCAATAATGCAACTCCCTCTTTTTGTCATTCATATATTTCATTTATTTATGTATTTACGTTTAAATATAGCTGTCCATCTTAAAACAAATTTTGGGTTTCTCTCAATTGAAAAATGTATGGGGGTAGTTGTGCTATATCTATATACACATACAGAAATCACAAAAGTCTCTGTGTGATTGCTTTCCTGGAAGAGAAAGGTTGGAGGGTATAGCTAGGAAATTGTTCAGTGGGAGCATATGACAGCCTGCTGTCTGGAGTGAGTATAGTGAAAGTTGAAGGACTTGCACAGGAACCCGCTTTTTATGTGTTTGCATTGCAATTGCATAAATGAAAGTAAGCTATGGCAAGTCCATTGAATCCAGCTTTCTCTTAACTTTCTCAGGCTGAACTATTCTTACATTATTTGAAAATGTAGTGTTTAAATTTAATTTAAATACATATGCATTACCCCATCCTACTCCTTTTTAAAAATCAGATGCTCTCCAGGTGTTATTACTTCCTGCCAATGTTTTGTCTCTATAGGTTACACTAACAGGCATAGCAATCAATAGCTCACTTTCACACTACAGATATTTCTTGTGATAGCTTGGCCTGCTTGATGGAATATTCATCATCCTGAAAAACATCATTAAAATACATTTAAGACAGGCCTTTATTTTTATACTGCCTATGAAGGGCAGATCCTCTTCTCATTTTCCAGATTCATTCCCAGTCAGGGCTTCCAGTGTTTATCCTGGGCTTCACTTTAATGACCCAAGCCCCATTTGACTGGTTACAATTAAATAGATAATAATGTTCAGGATGATAGAGAAAAAGTATGCTATGGCTATCACATTACTTCCAAAACTTGATCTTTCCTCTCCTTCAGAATGCTATTTATTTTTTATTTATTAGATTTATACCCCGCCTCTCTTCCCCAGGCAAGGGGAATTCAAGGCGGCTTACGGTGTGAACTGCCCCTCTGTCCAAATCTGTGCTAACTGTTGCTTGAAATAATACAAAACTGAGTTAGGAAGACAGCTGTCAGCTTTAGAAGCCATTTTTCTTAGGAGCTTCCATGCTGGCACATTTTAGTGCCTGGGAAATTGGGAGGGGGGATTTTAGAGAGAAGTGAAAGTTTAGACATAACAACATTCTTCTTCTGAGTCAAGGCTGTGCCATCCTGCACCTGATATAGGAGTGGTTGAAGGAATGACTCCAGTTGGGACAACCAGTGATTAGAGGACTGTTGGGTCCAGGGGATGGGTTTTGGATTTCAGCTATGAATGGAAAACCCAGAACTTTCAGATTCGGGTTTTCCCAGATGTGCCAACATGACTTCTCTAAATAAATTCTTACTTGGATAAACTTTGCCTCTGAGTGCTGAATGGATATGGGGAAGTTTCTTTGGAATGCTGACAACAGCATATTTATTTAATACCTTTTCATGGGCATCTCATGACATGGGTGTTAGTCTATGAAAGTCTTTACTGGGGTAAATGTGTCTTTAAGATAGATAGATCCATAATTCCCCAGGTCACTGCTGGGAATTCTGTGATCTAAAGCATAAATCTGAAAAGCATCCCAAATTGGGGAAGGCATTAGCAGTCTTTTCTGTGTCCATGTCCATACTACCAGAGGCTGACTCCTCTGGTATAGACATGTCCAGAGAGCAGCACCTTCCACCATGGCCAAGACTACCAACTAGAAGTTAATGGCTGGCGACCCCAAAGATATCCAAAACAGAGATGCAAGACACCTTCAACAAAGATATGCAAACCATGGGCCTGTGCCCTGGAGACACAGCTGACCATGCAAAGTGGCATTCGGTGATCTGAAAAGCAGACCCTGCACATGCGGGAATATGCTGGGAAGAAGAAGATTAGCAGTCTTTTCTGTATTTCAGAAAGATAGTAACAAAGGTACCTTTGAAAACCTCAGCATGCTTTGCTTTATTTTAATATAGCTAGAAAAAGGCCAGCTGGTGATTCAGCAGAAGTCAACACTAAATCTGATTTTTAATTTCAAATGTATAATAATTTACTGATATTTTATTATTTATTATTTAATCTAGGTATAGCAATGTTGTTTGCATTCCAAAAACATTTTACTTTACAAATCAGGGAAGAGTATAAAACACGAAATCTGTGCTTGATTGGGAATAATGTAGATGTTTAGGGAAACTGAGCATATAGCTTACAGATTTAGAGATGGAAATGAAATAGTACTGAGGCCACCTATTTCTCTTATATATATATCCAATATTTCATATAAATCATATATATGATTAATGTATGAAAAGAATTGTAGTTTGATGCATATTTTTTGCCAAATCATAGAAGGTGGATTGGTAGCTTCTGTGTCAGTATACCACTAAACAACTGCCTTTCAGTTGATCAGGAAACTGCTTGATATTTTGTAGGATGGCATTAATATTTCGCAAATCACATTCAGTTAAGGAATGCATAAAGATTTATTTATGTTTTGCATTTATATTCTACCTTACTTTTCAGAACTCATAACAGCATAAATGGAAGTCTTCCCTTGTGTTGTCCCCATAGCAACAACTGTTGGTTTGACTGAGAGAGTTTAAAGTTGCCCCATTTGCTTCATGGTTGACTGAAGATCTGAACCTTCTTTCTCTAATCAAATGTTTTAATGAGGATATTTCCAATTGAAAGATGCTTTTCAGCTATCCCCCCTTTCTGTTAAAATAAACATAAAGCAGGGGAAATATGGGACCATATAAATGACATTGTCCCTCCCAGTGCTTTTTTTCTAAAAAAAAAAAGGTACCGGAACTAAAAAAAAAAGGTACTGGAACTCCCGTCGTATTGCACATGCGCACCATAGATATACTAATATACAAAAGAAGTCTAAGGAAAAAAAAGTGCCGGAACTCCGTTCCGGTGAGTTCCCCCAGAAAAAAAGCCCTGCTCCTTCATTTCAAAGTACAGCCTACACCTGCCTTTGTTCCAGATTTGGTAAAATTTAATCACAGAGCAAATTTTATCTCACTTTATGTGATGGCAATAGGATTAATAAGCTTATTTAGTACGCCACAGTTAAACTTATTGGTAGCATCCTTTGGCTCCACAAACAGTAATTAAAGGATAATTGAAGTAATTTCAGATCAAACTATATTATATAAAACATGTCTACCCCTAACTGGGCCCTGCAAATGGGTTGGATTGTTAACTTTAATACTTATTGGAAGTTCAGGGTTTCTTGGGATAATTTTATCTATTTTTCATGCTTCCCTAGGCACACTATTCCCTTAGGATATTTTCTATTGGGCTGCTTAGGAATTAGGATGCCTGCAAGGCACATGTAAGATTTTTGGAATGGATAGGATATATTCTTATTACTTGTTTATTCCCTCCTTTGGTACTTTGGTTTTGCCCTTTGGAAGTAGGTGATACTGTTCAAAATTAAATGGAATGTCTATCTTTAGACCAAAATGAAAAGCAAAGCTTTTAAAACAAGACTAAAGAAATTTAAGGGAAGATAGCTAATTGTTGCTCATTTCAAATCATTCCATTCCCAAAGCTCTTTTATCCTAACCGGAAGATTGGTAGACAGCTCAACCTCTTTCTATTTTATTTCCTTGTTGGCTTTTAGACTTCATGTCCTTGTTTGTTACCAAGAGTAAATATATCCAATGCCCACTCTCCATGAATAAACCACTTGGAAGGTATTCTGTGGCAAGTCAAGCTAGCTTCGTCCAACCACCTAAGTAAGTCCCTATGGCAAATGTCTCTTTCATGTTTACTGGGATTCCATTGCGCAGGGAAGTCCACAGGGGGCTCAAAAAAAAGTCAAGAGATACCACAACTGTACAATCAAAACTTTAATTCTATTTTATGTGGACTGCAGGACTTTGTGGTGTATCAAGCCTCTAGGGAATCCCAGGTCAAGAAACAGACAAGGATTCCAGAATGCTATTTAATTGTTCTGTATATAGCAGCAGAATATTGAAAATCTATCCAAAAGCTCCAGTGACATTTTATGGAATGTGCTGAACATTTGCCTACATATGTTATGAGTCAGTGCTATATCTATGCTTCTTTTTGTTTCCACATTGATCTGTTCTTTTTTAAAAAAAGAATATTTATGAATTTTATTTGTGCATATCTTTTCAAACATCAAGGATTATATTCTTACTGCTTTGCATAATTGCTAGGTTGCATTCAACCGGAAAGAATATCAGCGCTGACCCCATCCATCTGCCCTGTTCTAGCAGCACCAGCTGAGTAAGGTATGCTCTGAGGAGCACGTGGACTCCGTGATCTTGCAGCCAATTACAACACGTTGCCTGTGAGGCAATGGGGGAGTAGATTCGGCGGTGTGTGGCCTGGCAGCCAGTTTTAACTGGCTGCGAGATCACAGAGTCTACGTGCCGCCTCAGAGCATAACTTGCTCAGATGATGCTGCTGGAGCAGGGCAGATGGACGTGGTCAGTGCTGATATTCTTTCCAGTTGAGTGCAACCTAGCAATTATGAAAACCGATTAGAATATCATCACTGTCAAACATGTATTTTCAACATTTTCTCTATACTGTAAATAGGCACTCATCTTAAAAAGTACATGTATGTCTATGATTCTATGTTTATATGTATTTAAATACATTTCTATCTTCTCTCTCTCAATCATCTATCATCATCTGTCTGTCTGTCTGTCTGTCTGTCTGTCTGTCTGTCTCTATCATCTATTTAATCTATCATCTGTGATCTATCATCACAGGATTTACCTATTCGTTTTGAATACTGGTACATGGCACAACTATGATTTTTAACTATGGTTTTTATAAGCATGCTCCTTACTAGATGTACATGCATATATATATGTATGTCAGCTTGGAAAGTATGATCATGACTACAATGTATAATGATATACAAGGTATAATGATATACCTGTTCTGTATGTCTTTGCCTATTGATGAATATGATTTTATGGCATTCATTTTTTCTAGATGCATAGCATTAATTACACACTGAATATGTACAAATGAGTAGCAAAAAGAAATCAGATCTCTTATTCAGATTTGTTTATTCATTTAATTTATAATTTACTCTTCTCGTCTAATGAGTACTGAAAAAAGCTGACCAAATGAGAACAAACAGCAAAGTCCAAAAAGCTAAAAACTTAAAACTAAGACCAAGTCTAAAATCAATTATCAATTAGCTTAGTGTCTGTTTAGAAATTCTCTAAATGCCAAGGTAAGTGTGTATATGTGTGTGTGTATGTGCGTGTGTGTTATTGTTGTTATTATGAAGTGGCACATTTATGTCTGGAAGCAGCCCAGGAGAAGGCTTCTCTCACACAGCAGAAAGTAAGGGGGGGTACTTTTTGGTCCAGCTGTTTAGGCATTTAAAGATTAATATACTACAAATATACAATCAGGATGCTAAGTAGTTAAGGAATGAGGCTTGGACCAGGAACAACCATGTTCAAATTCACCTTCAGTCCTTGTAGCTCCCTGAATGAGTTTACTCCACATTATCTTTCAGCCTAGCCCATCTCACAAGGCCATTGAGGAGAAATATTGGAAGATGGAGAACTGAACTGGAGAAAAGGTGAGATATAAATTCAATAAATTAAAGACCAAGAGCTTAAACCGTGTTTCAGTGTAGTCATCATATGCCTTTGCACCATGCAAACATCTGGACACTTCTCAAGGATAGTCTGGTTATCAGATGCCTTTGCACCACTGCAATATCTGAATACTTCTCAAGGATAGCTTCAGGTAAAAAATATTGTAGGGTTTAAAGTAGTCAATGATTACCCACACCTTATGGCCAAGTATGACAACCTGAAGGTTTGCAAGTAATTTGCAGCTGGTACTCCAGGCATAATTGCTCCTTGCCTCTCTTTGCTTATGGAATCCACTGAAGTGCTCTTGAATTTGTTCTTTCAGAAGGAAAGCAAATCTCAGTTTAGGTTGAATCACAGCTCCTGAATCCACTTTCCAGTTTATCCATAGCACCTCTATCTTGTCTAGATTTGATTCCATGTTATTCTCCTTTATCTAGTTCATTATCACTTAGACATCTCTCAGGGATACCAACTAGGAGTGATAGAATCTCAATAAATTACTGGAAAAGATGCTTGGATGATCATGATAAATATTTCAATAAATTTCAAATTTGTTTCGTATATTCGATTAATGTAAAAGATTATTATTTTATAAACAATGTGAGGAGTGTAACATCTTCCTAATCTTCAACAGACTATACACAGGCTATTCTTTTCATATATTGTACTCTTGTATATTTTTTATACAATGTTTTAGGGTAGTTCCTAAATATGTGTAAGCTTTCATAAATGCAGGCCTTCCTGTCCATACTGGCCAGATTGAATTTTCACTTTCAGTCATTTTATCAAATGATCCCCATCTGAAGTTAATGAAACAAAGAGATTGAGTGCAGGGAAGAGATTGACTTAATATAACAGAGCTGAATTAGATAAAAAGGGAGGAAGGAGATCTGCAATTACAGATTGACAAGTTGTTTTAATATCCACTAATGCAAGTCTGGAGCAGCTGGATTAATTAAGTAATATGGTGAAAGCAACCTGGGTTATTATGAATTTCAGCATGCCTTGGAGGTTCAGTGAGGCCAGCAGGCTTAAAAGTGCAACTTCTGACCATACAAAAGTGCTGGGATTGATAATTATCAATTATCATGGTCCTCTTGCAGTGATTTGAAAGGGCCGTCTTAAATATGAGGGGTGAAAATAGGCTTTAAGATTAGCAGGACTGTAAAATCCTGTAGAAATTGAGAATATTACACAGACAGGACTGAATCCTTGCTACTGGCAAAGGTTTGTTCCTTGGCACATTTATTAAGGCTAACCAGAGAGTCCACTTCAAGGCTGAAAATGGAGGGGGGTGTACCATTAGTCATTTTCTAGAAAACAAAAGCCAGAGCATTTTAAAAGGTTGTTTCACAAAAACTGGTTCAGAATAATAAACAAAAAATAGAACAAAAGATTTTTTTTAAAAGTTAAAAGTAAAGGAGAGGAGAAAGGAAGGATCTGGTGACAACATGTAATTGTGTGAGTTCCATTGAAGCTTATGTTAAAACGTGCCTGTAGAATACAGTTTGTATAAATAAATAGGGTTTTGATGCTTTGATGTATGTGTGAACGCCTGTATGTTCAGGGACTTGATTTGTATTCTCAAATTTCCAGATTCTAATTCTACCAATTCTGGAATAATCCATTTGAAAGCAAAAGCAGTTTTTGCCTTGATAAGCCTCTTCTTGGTGTTTTCCAAAATAACCTTCCATTAAAAATATTTTGTTTATTAATTCAAAATGAAATCTGAAAGTAAAAGACGGATGCATATTTTCTTCCCTCACTTTGCATTTACAATTCCAGTTCTAAAAGCTGTGGAATCTGATATGAGCCTGCAGCAGTTAAAAAGGTTACAATTCACATCAACAGCCCCAAAGCCTAATGTTTTATGCCTTCAGGAGATTTGAATAATTAACAGCTTAAACATAATGTTGTAAACATACATTTATAATGATCCTATCATGCTTCAATAAGATATTTCAGAAAAGCAATCTGATCTTATTTTTGATCACTTACACTGTGGGAAGGTATCCCAATGTTAACTATATTTGGGAGCAATTTCTAATTCCTATTGGTTTTATTGGCTTCAAAATGATTGTCTTCATTTAGGTTTATGCTTAAGCTTAATCAAAGCAGTCTAGCACATCTACAAAAACACGTCGGAGCAGAAGAAGAACAGCAGATGGGCAGAACCAACATATTCATAAGAAAGATATTAAACAGACAGAGATTTGTAATGCTGTGGGATGAATAAATTAAGGAAGTCATAAAACATAACAAGCAACTGCATAATATATTTCCAAGAGTTATGGCAACTGTAAGCTAACGATGAGAAAGACAACTGGCAAAAACATATGTTTTCCTTCAAGACCAATAAGAGAACAGTAATTACTGATAGAATTGGGAAACTTTAGAGATATTTATCATCTCACGCTGCAAAAGTAACATTTTCCATGATAGAGTTCATAATACAACAATTTTCTGAAATTGCCACTTCATTTAAAGAAAGTTGGAGAATTCAATGACAAAACGGCAGGGCGGATGGCATTGTAAAAGTAGACTTAAATTTAGTTTATAGTCCAGGTTTGTTTGGATAACAGGCCATAATTCTCTATTTATTCATCTTCTTTGTATGGTGCCCATTTCCAGAAGCTCCAGGCAAAAAACATCATAAAAACATCATAAAAAGAACCTTCTTGAAAATAATGAAGTCCAGTAATGACATAGACCAGAGGTGTCAAAGTGGTGGTCTGTAGGCTGGATGCATCACACACAGGCCATGCCCAGCTCTGTGAATGGGAAAACTTGAAATGCCACATGACGTCCACATGATGCGGCGAGTTTGACACCTGTGACATAGACTAAATGCAATATCAAAATTATGTAGAAAAGTGATAATATATGATATACACCCCCCCAAATGCACCTGCCTCATTAAACTATTCAGTTGCAACATGCCTCTTCCTGTGCTTGATGGAAAAGCCAGATCTTAACTGTTCTCTCTTGGACCCCAAGGAAGAAGTAGAGCAGGTTATTGTGGGGAGGGAATTCTAGAGTAGCAGAGGGATACAAAAATGTTTATTGCTGAGGTCTCATCAGATGGCAGTCCTGGATAGATGGGACCCAGAAAGAGTTGATCCTATTTGGTCTGATCAGATGAGCAAATGAATATGGGGCAAGGCAGCCCTGCAGATAACCTGTTCGAGAACCATATAGGGTCTTAAGGAGGACAACAGCACCCTGAATTGCACTCAAAAGCTGACTGCCAGCCAATATAGCTTGCAGTCACCTGATTTATCCTGTGAGAAAGAAGGAATGAAATAGGAGGGAAGGAGCTGCATGGTGATTCGTTATGCTTATTATTAGAATAATTTAGCTTGAATAAGCCAGAATTCTGATCTGAGGCTTGTTAATGACTTTTAGAATATTTGGTACTATTTTAGACCAATTCAATGTTTGAATTCATAGTTGCCTGCTATGTTTATATTAGGAAGAGAATGATCTATTTGTGTGAAGAGCTAGGAGACATTAATCAGAGGGTTTCATCTGGTTGCAACTTGTTTCTGTGTCTACAATTGATTCTTCATGTAGCAATAGCACTTATATACCACTTCACAGTGTTTACAGTCAGCATATTGCTCCCAACAATCTGGGTCCTCATTTTACCAGCCTCGGAAGAATGGAAGGCTGAGTCAACCTTCAGACGGTCAGGATTGAGGAATCGAACTCCTGGTAATGCGAGTAGAGTTAGCCTGCAATACTGCATTTTAACCACTGTGCTATCATGGCTCATGTATCTGTGTATGTATGCTTGTACTCTATATGTAATGACTGGGAAATGTTACAACATATCCAGCAGACACAGATATCTTTGGAAGTGCTTCATGGAACTGAAAAGACCAAAAGACCTAGCTAGCTTTCCCAAGCAATAAAGTATTCCCAAATTATATCCTGAGATATAGTCCTGTTTTCTCTCGCAAAAGTTATCTTGCCCGGGAGGTACTTTAACACTTACAAAAGATCCAAGTTTAAATTGCTTTTGACAGAATGCGGTATTATAGTTAAACAGATTTGCAACATGATCAGCTTTGCTCAAGACTACTTGGCTAGAGCGATGGTACAGGGATCTGAAATGATTCAGCTGCACATTGCATTGGCTGTGATTGACTTCACTCAAAACAAAGTCTTTGTGAAGGGACAGTCCCATTTTTGAGGAGATGAATTCAGGGCTGCCCCTACTTTTAGGCAAAGTAAATCAGACGCTTCTGGCAGCAGATGCTATAGGGGAGGAAGATAATAGCAAAAATGCAGCAGCATAGAACTGAGCAGCTCCAAGGATTGTTTCCTACTTTCTTCTATGATTAAACTTATTTCTGGATGCAGTGGGCATATTGTTCAATTCCCAGAATTTTAAGACTCAATTGTCAGTCCAGTAAACTTCTGCAAATGTCATAGAGAGGGAAACTATTTTGGACTTTGTCTCAGGTAGCAAACTCTTTCAGGCCAACTTCACATAGTTGTATAGCTAGTGCCCAGATTGAATTGATTGATTTAAAGGAACGTTAAGACACGAGTGCACCACACTGCAAGCTTTTTAAAAGAACAGAATGGTTTGAAGCTAAGTTAGGTTACATAGCTTCCACTTATAGTTAAATACTGGAAAGGAATTAGCTATTCTGAGAAATATGCTTCTTCTATTTTCAGATCAAAATGTACTTTTATCACTGTGGTAAAAAGTCTTTTTTTTATATCTCTAGAGAATCCAGCCTTTTAATGGGGCACTTCTTGGCAGAATGTTATTTTTCCAAAACTCATATTTTATTGTACAATTGTAGGCTTAGTCTCATTGATGTAATGCAACTAAAATATTTTTTCCATGTTCTCATTCCCCCTGGTCCACTTCTGTGCACAAGGAAATCAGATGGAAGGTATCAACAGATTGCTAGGATTTGAAGCATCACTTTTTCAATGAACTGAGCACAGTGCCTGTCTAGGCTATTGATTCGGCAAGCAGGTTCTACTTATAGTTGCTTGCATGCATGATATAACTTTCTATTGGTGGGGTTTTCCAGAAAAAAATAATGCAACTTTTCCTACAGAAGTAAATGAAGCAAATATTGTTCCCTGGAGAAAATAGAACGATGTGTATCCACAGGTCCCTTCTGGCATTTAAAAAAAGGACTTTGTTACTACTATAACAGAAAATATAGAGATGCTGACAAATATTTTTTTGATACTTTTGCTGAGTAGGACATAGTATATGAGCAAAGCCGAAGTCTTATAATACATGCTTTAAAATGGGCAATGTGCCAGATGTTTGTTGAATTGGAATAATATTTTATTTTACTTCTGCAAAAGATTTTATATCACTTGCCTATTATAATATATTTATATAACTTTGCATAGAACACTCAAGCTTGGTGACTCCAACATCACAATCATGATCACTTACTGTATATGATTCTTCTATACTATAATAATTTATGATTTTCAAGCAAGATCCCATTGTTGTCAAGCAGTGGTGCTAATGGATAAGCCAACTCCATTTTACTTTTGCAAATCCCATAAACCAAGTTAACTAGTTAACAAATTATGTACTGAATGTTGTGCTGTACTATGTCTGTATACCAATGTGTGAGTTTTTAAAATTCATAAAACAAAATAATTGAAGTATCAGAGGATCATAAATTTGAAGATATTTACAATTAAAAACAAAAGTAGAAGACATTCTTCTACATAGAAATCACTGAGATGAGCTATTTATCAATAGTTTCTTTCAAGTGTTAACTGCAAGTGTAAGTAAAGCTGAAAGAAACTCATCACTCTTATAATAATAATAATAATAATAATAATAATAATAATAATAATAATAATAATTGATGATCACTGTTACAGGGATTATAAACCTTAAGCATAAGCATTCCTCTGACTCAATGTACTATGAAATTGCTTCTGCTCTGTGATATCCTAGAATAGATCTTGGGAGATATTGAAACATTTTCAGCATTATGTCTACCTTCTCTCATAAAGTGAGCTCATGGGAATGCTCCTCACCACCTGTGTCCTTTAAGTTCTGACAAAGGGCTATTATTATTTACGGGTCACACATTGATTCTCATACCTCCTGTAAAAGGAGGTTTTCTTTTGCCACTATATTCCATATTCCTTTTTTTGCAGAAAAGAAAATGTATGTCAGTACATGTTATGTACTGTAATTCCTGGTTGTTGGAATTAGGCTTCTAGCATGTTGACTTGCAAAATAATCTTTGAATTTGAAACACTATATTACATAGACTGCTTGGGACAAAACTTTTTATGCATTGGTTGCATACAGCCAAAATATTCCATAATTGACTAGTACTTTGGTTCTCATTCACACAAATGTTTTTCTCAGAGGCAGAGATGGATGTAACAACTAATTATGTACAGAACATCCTTGGTTTGCAACACAGTAAAAACATCCAAGCTACTTTGTAGTGGGACCATGTCAGCGGAATTCAGAAAAGCCAATTTCTGGTTTATTCTTCATCCAGATGAATGTGTAATTGGTTTTATTTGTAGAAGTTTATTTTGTTTTATTTTATTTAAATTTGTAGGCCCCCCCCCAATCCTGCAGGACTTTCAAAGGAGCTACTTTTTGACTGGTCTTTCTTTGAAACACACAGCTGATTTCAGGTAAAACATGTAGATGTTACCTGATGTTGGTTAATTAAGAACTATTTTGTTTTGGCAGGATGTAAAATCAGGCTTTGTTAAATTTCAGACTCTCTTCCTTATTCTTAAATTTTTGGGGATGTTAATAGATCTCAATACCTTCTCTACGCAGTTGTACATGATGATTTGCATGATTGCTAGTACTTGTATGGTTTTAAATTGAATCCTCTGCTATTATGTAGCAGTGCATCTTCAACTGTCACTGATTTTCCAAGTTATCTTAGCCAACAATAACTTTTTATGTTATTTTACTCAAGTGTTAATTCTCTGTTTTGTAATTCCAATATATATCTGTCTGTATTTGCAAGACATGCAGCAAAGCCTTGATGGTGAGAGTGGATTTCTACCATGCTTAGGTGATTGAATAATTTTCTTTTTCCTCCATTGGTTTGTAGATAGCTTTAAAACTGTGTTTCTCCAGTACTTTTCCAATTTGGATTGTAACTTTCCCAATATAAGGCAGAAACACCTTTCCTATTGAGAGTGGTCTTAAGTTTTTAACCTTAGATGTATATATGCCTTTATTTTTAAACAGACTACCAGATAATTAGATCATGCCCTATTAACCCAGAAGCTCATCTTCATTGGAAAGTTGAGGGGATTTGGCCATATAAAGATAATGAATAAGGATCAAATCAGAAAATCAATAAAGAAAGGAGCAAGGGGTTGAGGCCAAGACTGGGAAAATGGGCACTGAAGGTATTTGATGAGACCCTAATAAAGAGTAAGAAGTTTAACAAGCAAAAGCAATATAACACCAGTGTCAAACTTGATTGTGTTATGTGATGTATCATGATGTTTTTTGCCTTTGGGGGGTGGGTGTGGCCTGTGTGTGACACATCTGGCCCATGGGCTGCCAGTTTGTCACCCCTGCAATATAAGAATCAGTGTAGGGATACGGTGGAAGCATGGCTCATTTGTGACAATAGAAAGCTAAAGAGAAATAGTGATTAGTGTAGGTGTAAATTACATTCATGAAACTCAAATACTTTGGCCACCTCATGAGAAGGAAGGACTCACTGGAGAAAAGCCTAATGTTGGGACTGATTGAGAGCAAAAGAAAAAGGGGATGACAGAATGAGGTGGCTGGGTGGAGTCACGGAAGCAGTCGGTGCCTGCTTAAATGGACTCTGGGGGATGGTAGAGGACAGGAAGGCTTGGAGGAACATTGTCCATGGGGTTGCAATGGGTCGGACACAACTTCGCAACTAACAACAACAACTAAGTGATAGGACCAGTTGCACAAAGGCAATTTTGAACTGTAGATGGATTGGAGCTTTCAATCACCAGGTGGCGGCACCCCGGTGAGCTTGGCTGAGCACCAAAATGGTTTGAAAGATAATAGGATATCTCAGCTGTAGGCTAAGACTAGGAAGAATCCCAGACGAGGCAATCCATTTTCATATCATGCCAGGAAAACGTGGATGCACTCCTGTAATCCACCAGGAGTCCAACTTGACTTGATATCTGTCTGGTTGTGTGATACAGCCTCTTATATGCATAGAATAACTCACGTCTTTGGATCTCACCAAAGGCGGAACTGCTTAAAACTTCATATAGCTGACTCTCCCTTTGTTTTTCCAGGCCTCCAAGAATGCGGAGAATGCCACAACAGGGGAAACAGCAGAAGACAATGAGGCTGGCGACTGAATGGTTCTGCTTTCCTCTGCCTCACACCTGATTCTTTCTCTCACATGCCCCCCTCTAACAGGAGAAACGAGCATCCCTTCATGGTTATTTGTCTCATAGGACCACAGGACAAACAGCCAGGACTTCCCACAACGTGCAACCAGCTGAGATTGACTTGGCCACTAAGGGAGGAGTCTCTTGGCCACTTCAGAATACTTTTAAATGTGTGAAATAATAAAATCAGGAGTAAAAAAACAGTCTACATTCACTCTTTCTAGCCTTTGATACTACTTGTGCTCCTTAGAAGTGAGCAAATGCAGTTCTCAGCAAGAGCAGGAGCTTTCTTCTGGCTCCATCTCTCTCCTTCCCTCTTAAAGGTACTTTAACTCTTCTGAAAAATCCTTCGACATCTTTGCAAATGATTATACATGCAAAAACTCAATTCCTGACTTTAGAATTGTATTACATGCAGCTAGTATAACTTGCACGTCACTGCTTTTTCAATGTTTAGGCAGTTTTCCCCTCTTAAATGTCTAGGATGTTTCTTAAGTTACTAAGGAGGGGTGTGTTT
Organism: Boaedon fuliginosus; assembly: GCA_027560395.1. Taxonomy (NCBI): domain Eukaryota; kingdom Metazoa; phylum Chordata; class Lepidosauria; order Squamata; family Lamprophiidae; genus Boaedon; species Boaedon fuliginosus. The sequence continues at coordinate 134,492 of JANHGC010003631.1, forward strand.
TTTTACAAACCCCAACAAGATATTTTAATTTTTGCAGACAGGCTCTTTGAAGATTATTCTGTTCCTCTAGGCAGCGTCATTGTGTGTCTACAGAATTATTTTTCGTTTGGTTATGTACTACTGTTGGTTTAAATTATCATCCCAGAACAAAAATAGATTAATTAACTACCCAGTAAAATCCTTTCCAGGCTTCAGAAGTAATAAAACCTGATTTAATGGGAGCTCTTTGATGTTTTTCTTTTTTACATTTTTTGTGCATTTGCATTTATTTACCCTACACACATTTGCCTTTTCATTACTAAAACCTTTCACTGTATTGATGTACATGATACATAAAACAGGATTTTTCAGAAGAATTCCTCTATAATTTTTACATGAATGATTGGTATGCTACAGAATTGGTTGGACCTGGAATTGACACCATTTGTGAGAATCTTTTTTATAGTATGTCTTTCTAAATTGTCCATTTCAATTGTATATGATTGTGTGGAATGTTTTTTTTCTATGTTATTCCAAACCAGGTTCTTGCCTACACCCTTAATGTAGCTGAATGGATTTCTATAAAACTGTTTTGTGCTGAATGGCAGGCAATACCCTTCTGCCCAGTATACCTGGACATTAGCATTTAACAGTCTCAGTTACTACCAAAGTTTAAGACCATCAAGGGAATTTTAGATGTGTCTTTTTTTTCTGGTTTCTTTTTTCTTCCTTTTCTTTTTGTCAGTCTCTGTAAACTACTTAAGTTTCTAGAGTGCTTGCCTGCTTTTGTAAGGATCACTTTTAATGCTGATTTTGGAAAGTACAATGGGGAATATGTTGAATCATACAGAAGTAATGAGCTTGGAGAGGATCATGCACAAGACTTGCAATGAGCTGCCAATTTAATTCTAAACTCCCCATTGTGAACCATGAATTTAAGGGAGGTGGGGTGGGGGGGTGGAATATCATTTGTTCCTAGCAAGGAGCATTTTAGCATTTATAAATGATGTTTTCTTATTTCCCTTCCTTTATGGTTCAGCCACATTACCAGTTTATAAACCACTAAGGTTGCAGTTTATTTAATTTTTCATTTTTCTTTGAAAAACTATAAAGCAATTGTATCCCTTGGTTTTAAAAAAATGCAATTGGAAATTTTGGAAGAAAATTCCCACAAACTGTTCTGTAACTGTTTTTTTCCAAATAAAATTGATTAGTGATACCCATGGATAGATTAATGGGTCTGCTATGTTGAAGGGGTGGAGTTTCTGAAATTTGAAATATACTTGAAGAAATGTCTGCTTTTATGCACTTAAGTAACTGAAAACATGAAGAGTTGATTACTCTTAACTATTACTACCTACCAGATTCTTCCCATTTTTGAACATCTGAAGTTGTGTAACGCTAGGTTTTTTATTCAAGCAGTATGCTTGAGTCATTGAATATTCTACAATGCATTTAAGAAAATAAGTTTATTTTCCTCTTATTTAAAAACTTTCATTTTCTGATGCTTTGCTTGCCCCCCTTTTTTTCAGGGGGAGAAAAGAGCAATCTTTTAATTCTGGCATTAAATACAGTTCTTTGCTAATTCTGTGTGCAACAAAATTCTTGGTCCTGATCATACGTTTTGCCATACATCAACAATAGAACTCAAGATGTGTCTTACATTTCCACCATTAGATCAGCTAACTCCTCAGTAGTTAATAATCCTAGAAAAAAACAATGCCAATTTTAACTTAACTAATGGAAAGAAATCATTTTAGTCCCATACTATAAATTTGGTTAAGTGTTGCAGTGCACAAAATCACACGATGACTAACTTAACCAGTTAATTACACAAATGTATTGGTGGCTACTTCCAACTTCTAATAACTGCCAATATTTAAGGAAGCAGCCTGTTTCTTTGACAGCTTGTATTGTTCCTGATGGTCTTTATTTTTCACAACTCCAACCAAAGGGCTTCACAGCACAGTTGAGTTCAATGCACCATAGAGCTGTTCAATTTGGTTTTAATGCAGGTCAGATGAAGACCTCTGTTGGGAATCTGTTTCTAACTTTTAAAGTGCCTTTATGAGTCTTGAATAGAATGTAATTTAATTACTGACTTGTTTCTATACAGGAAGTTGGGAAGCTCTCAACATGAATTCTGTTTTGGGTTATTAGCCAACCTTACTGTGTCTGTCTTGAATATCAGTGTTATGATCACTAGGTTTAGTAATAATATTTTAAAGCTCTTTTTGACTGCCCTGTACTAGAAATGTAGATTTCAATAAAGCACTTCATTGTAATTGGGCTTCAACCCAATGAGCTATGTTATTTATTTGCTCCTTTCCATCTCTGATTGTACAAGGCGGATGCTGTATCTTAATGTTGAGCTTTTTTTGATGGCCTAAAATCAATGGGGCCACTAGGCTTTAGTTATTTTTCTCTCTTTTCACAAGCTAATATTTCTTCCCTGATTCATCTTTGCAATAACCCTGTGATATAACTGATCTAATTATTGACTGCATTCACATTGTAGTTTGGGTTAGGGTTAGGGTTAGTCTTCTGCTAACTCTGCCACTTTAAGCCATAATATACCGGTAGCACATGAACCCATTTCCCAGTAAGCTTCATAAGTGAGTAGCAATTTAAACTCAGATCCTGAGTCTAGCCCAGTACAGTAGAACCTCTGGTCACAAATGCTTCTGACCATGACCAAATTGGGTTCCGACCAAAAACTTCAAAAAAAAATTTTTCACAGCCAATTTCCCTGTTGCGCCATTCTTTTTGTAAGCACCAAATTTCCAAAATTAGGTTCAGATCATGACCAAATCAGGTTGCGACCAAAGTTATGGAATGAATTATGGTCGTGACCAGAGGTTCTACTGTATTTGATACTGCACTATATGTTCAATAACTGCATTCTGATTCCAGGTTGAGCCATGACTTGTGATATGATTTGAAAGATCTGATTTGTTTTGTTTGAACCATAAACAAAACAAACCATGCTTTCCTACGTAAACCTAGCCCATGGGTTATCATTTCTTTTAATGTAATGTGTGGACCTCTTCCCCCAAAATCGAGCTAATTCAATATAATTAACCACTTGTAAAAGTAAGGAACAACCGCTTGATTCAAGTAGGATTGCAGGGGTGCATAGTGAATAAACTCCCTACTATTGTATTTATGGTATTTAGAAGTTCTGTGGATAAGGAACTCATTCAAACTGAGAAGGTCTGCAAAATAGAACTGGGGATGTGTGTGTGTGTGTGGTTCTAACTGAGTCTGTACCTTGGTCATATCTCTAGTGGACAAGTCACCATGGGCAAGTTTCTAATTACCCATGGAATTAAGCAGGTTATTACATCCCTCAGTCAGCCCAACCAATTGTGTTGGGGAGAAACTCTTACATCAGATAAAAAGGATACAAGTACCAAAATCATATTAATATGCATTCAGAATAGCAAGGTCAGTTAATAGCAACAACCTGCATTGAAGTTGCCTACAAGCTTCCCCCTAGCTCAGCACTAGATTGCATTAAGGCTCTTGGCTTGGCTAGAGTGAATGGTATGGCCCTATTCAGGCTGGAATCCTGAAGCACAGTATTGTATCAAATATCTGAAACAGTGCAAGCAACATTAATTCCTACAGCACTCTATCTTGCTTGTCAACCTACCACGTCTGGGGGAGAACTAAAATAACCCATTGAGTTTAGTCAGTGGGTGATGAGATGGTCATGATGATAGATCTGCCATATTACTGTCTTCCTTAGGGTTCTGTTTCCTTGAATGCAAGCTCCATTAGCCAATACCATTGCTGAGGTATTGTGTTGATTTTTCACACATTAAAACCCTGTATCTCTTAAATGAAGTGACTTTCTCATGGCTTTTTATAAAATAAGATAGTAACAGCAATGCTCTTCTTAGTCATGGCCTTTTAATTCTCTGAATTATTCTCCAAAGGATGAGAAGGCAAGACAAGAAACAATGGATGGAAATTAATCAAGGAGAGAAGCAACCTAAAACACCTCGAGTTCCCCTGGAAGGGGTGAAGAGAGGCGGGGTACAAATCCAATAAATAAAAATAAATAAATAAAACTAAACAGAAAATTTTCAACACAGAATAATTAACCTGTGGAACGGCTTGCCTTCAGACGTGGGTCCTCCATCACTGGAGGCTTTTAAGAAGAGACTGAACAGTCACTTATCTGGAATGATGTAGGGTCTCCTGATTCATCAGAGTGTTGGACTAGAAGACCTCTAAAGTCACTTTCCAATTCTGTTATTAGTCACTACAGGGTGCTATTGTGAATGTGTACAGTTTAGCTTGAGCATTTAGTACGTGAATATTTTTTTGGGAATGTAATATTTATCAAGGCTTAAAACAGTTTTGATAACTCCTGGTCTTCTCTTGTCACTAGTATGTGCAATTCTCTGTATAAAATAACAGCCTTATCTGTTCTTGGGACATAAGAAAGCTGAGTAGCTCAGACAGTAGTTTGTTAAATATTGAATTAGTAGGATTTAGGTCCGAGGATTTTATGGGGTTTGCTAATCCACCAAGAGTCATGAAATGAGACCACATATTAATTTAGTTAATAATCCTAACCCTCTCTTTAGTTAAGTAAAATAATTTGTAAAATGTAAGGGCTGCAAATTTTTTAAAAAATGCACGGTTTATTATTGTGCAGGGCAGTAATGATTAAGTAGGTATTTAAATGTAAGTATTTCAGGAAGTACCTTCTGAACACAAGGAGGGGCAGATTGTGCTGGATACATAGCAATTCATTACTGGAAGAAAAGTTCATTCTGCTGTATTTGTTCACTTTTAATCATAAACTCTTTTCCCGGGAATGAGTTGTGCTTGGCTATTACGTCTTGGTATTTAGACAACAATTCGAATAAAAGTTACTTCGAATTCAAAATGGCGGAAAGCGATATAGACGAAACCGGAAAATGTAGGGGGAAAAAATCCCAAGTGCCTTTATAAGACACGAACTACATTTCCCATCTTGCAAGGCGGCAGCACGTACTTACCTCGCCCCGCCCCCTCACAAAGCAAACTATAAATAGCAAGCGACGGTTTGCCTAGGCCTTTCTGCTGTTCGCCGACGGCGCCATTTTGATTGTGAGGCGCTCGTTGGTAGTTAGCGCGGTCTTGTCCATCCGTTGCCATCCAGCCGTAGCCTTGCCGTCTGGTTCTAGGAAGTGACCCCAGGGGCCTCGCCCCACTATGAGAGCTAAGGTAAGTTGTGTCTCGAACCCAAAAATGTAGTTCGGATTTGAGTTTGTGTAGTTCAAACGCTGGGTGGCCAAGAAGTAAGCCAGGGCCTTCATGCTAGGTGACGGAGGGACGGTTTGAAACAAAAACTGAGAATACTGGTGGAATGGCTCTGGCGGAATAAAGCTTGTTTTCAACCTCTATACTAAACTCAGGGTTGAGGCCTCGATTCCTTTAAAGCGTTAAAGAAAAAGGGGGAGCGTGTAGCATGGAGGAATGACAGTAAAACATGGGAGTTTTTTTTTAAGCCGTCTAAATACTTTTAGCATGGGAACTCGTCTGAAAAAGCGTTAATTTAAACGGAGAGGTTCGGTTTTTTGTTTCAGTACCTTCCCATCACATCCTCTGATAATAGCCCTGTTGAACTCTGTGGGCCTCACTTCTAATGAAGCATATATTAATTAATTGATTACTAATTCTGAATGTCTATTATGTATAAGTAACCCTTGCTCTGCAATAGCATGCAGTGCTCAAGAGGTTTTGTAGATAAGGTACCTAAATGTATAGATTTATTGGGTAACATTCTATACCCACGTGTTGATTTAAATGCAGAATTCTTCGTTTTCATGCTGAAGAGCTTTTGCAGCTTTTTGCTCATTTTTACAATTGCCAATTGATTTACACCTTGGTGAAATTATATTTTGCAAAATATAATTTTAAATATGTAACTGGAATGTTTTTTATTTTGTATCATTGGTGCAATCAGAAATTCTAATGTGATTTTTTTTTTCCTCCCACCATTTTTAGTGGCGAAAGAAGAGAATGCGCAGGTATGTGAGCATGTTTTTACTTGTTTGTTTGCTCTAGAAAACTATTAGATTTTCTTAACTTCTAATCTCTAATGAGACATTTTTATTCATCACTTGTTTAAAATTAAATGGTAGTTTGTCAAAGCTCATGGTTGAACTTAGAAACTAGGTGACTTGAACTGTGAACCTGTCTTTTATGTTCATGTTCCTTTGTACCTGGGATTTTAACTATCTTGAAGCAAGGATTCTTATTATTGTGCATCCAAATGTGAAAAGTCAAATTATTGACAGCAGAGAGATACCTAGAATTGCAAGGTCTATTCTTGGATTGTAACAGTAAGCAATGGTTAAGAGTGTAGGGACTGCTAAAAGCAACATTCAATAAACAAGCATTACTTCAAAACTAGTACCTGATGTGCCTATTGTATCCAGTTTGTTATTACTGTGCTTCTGTTTTAAATGAATAAGCTATTTTTCAATAAGTCTGCACAGGTTAAAAGCTTAAGACTGAACATTTCAGGGGACAGCAAATAGACATCTGTTTCATAAACTCAGGAGTTTTAAGACTTGATAGCCTAAAGAAGCAGAATGTGCCCAAGTAGACTTCATGCAGTGTTTATTAGTGTATCTGTATGTTTCTATAGGTGGAAGGCTTTAAGGGTTAGGATCAGTTGATTGGTTTTTTAATGCTTTAAATATTTCATAGAAGCATAAGTTTTTCCATAGATAAAAATAAAAATGGCCATGAGACATTTTTTGTAACTCCTGGTATTACTTTACTGATATTTATTTATATGAATAATATGAAGACAGTGACTGTTCCAGCTGGCTGGCATTATTGGCTGCTTTGGATTGGCTGGACCATCTGAGAATTTCCGGGAAACCATTTCAGTAATGCTACCAAGAAAACTGCATCAATAATCATCAATCTGTATATGTTGATCTGGAAATTTATGATGGATTTGCTTTTTTTTTCTATGCTGTGGAAGCATATTGTATTATTATTATGATTATTATTATTATTATTATTATTATTATTATTATTATTATTATTATTATTTAGATTTATATCCCGCCTCTCCACCCCTTTCGGGGGAACTCGAGGCGGCAAGAAAATTATCGGAAGAAAAAATAGTTATTAATCTAAATATTCCAATAACGGTTATTGGAATTTCTATTTGATGTCTCCTGAAATGTTCAGTCTTAATCTGTTCATCAGAAACTGATCTGGAGATATAAGTAAGTTCTACATCTCAATTTCTTCATCTATATGAAGAATCTCCAAAGTTCTATTTTTGCAAGCATCTTGTGTTTAACATAAATGCTCTGAGTCTTAAACTGTTAAAATAGTGATATATTTTAGGATTTTCAGTTAATACTTGTTTTTTCTAGGCTGAAGCGCAAAAGAAGAAAGATGAGACAGAGGTCCAAGTAGACATCATTCACAGTGCTACTGAAGCTGCAAAACAGCATGGAAGGGTGGAGCCTTGGGAAGCCGACTTCCAGATAATGCCTTCTCTTTGCTGCTGCTACAAGACTCTGCGCTATCTTCAGGAGATTCCATCTTTAAGCCTGGGAGCAGTGATCCTTTGAAGATGGCATCCCTGAGCTTTACTATTCTGGACTGATCTTGTCCTTGGTGGCTTGATGTAGCAACTGTATTAAATAAAAACCCCTTTTGGGGGGAATTCTACATGTTTTTTCTTTCCAATGTTGATTTTTCAGTAAAAAGATTTTGAAATTATGGTGACACAAATGTGTCTAGATGATTTCAGTTTTACTTTGGAAAAATTCATTTATGGTTTTCTAATTTCATGATGTATTCCTCAGTTTGGTAAACCATTCTACATAATGCAGCCTGATGTTTCAAGTTCGGATAATTGTATAATAGAGTAAGATAAACAGTATTCAGATTTTTAAAAATCTTTTGAAGGAAAGGCATTATGCTTAGAATCTAACTAGCACCATTTCTTCATAAATTGTCAGTTTTCAGCTCCACAAATTTCTTGGCTGATTTTTTTTGGGGGTATATTTATACTATATACTCAATTAGAGGAAGCAGACTTCTCTTAGATTATTCTGGAACCTATATAATCTGCCCCATATTTTTTTCTAAGATTAAATGGGTTTGTGATTAATTGCAGAACAATTAATTGTATTTATTTACTATTCAAAAGTGGTACGATTAGAAAACTTGAAGAGCATTGCTTGTTTCAGTGGCCTGATTAATCCTCATGGGTTATAGTATTTATAAAATTTATTGGCTGCCCATCTTACCACAAGATAACTGGCTTACAGTCATAAAAGATAAACACAGTTTGTGTATTAAAAACAAATTGTTTTATTATAGTAATCAGTTCTGGTAAATAAATTTCTGATAACCCTGTGGAAGTAATATCCACTATAAGAGTGATGGTAATCTAGCGCTAGAAAACAGACTGTAAGTGACCTGAAGTCAAATGCAGTATAATTGACAGCCTACGTGGACGTTACACGAAGATCTATAGCACAATTATGCCTATCAATGATTTCAAAGCCCTGTCACTTGAGAAAGAATGTATGGCTATAATATGGTTTTAGAAAGCTTAGTGATTTCCAAAATGCATCTAAATTGTTTATTGCAAACTTCCACAGAAAGTAAGAAAAATCGTTCAATAGAAAAAGGTATCAGTTTTGAGTCTTACCAATGCATGCCTGCAGTACAGTACATTTCACACATTCAGACTGAAGATGGTGGGGTTTGGAAAGAGCATTGTCAAGTTTCTTGTAAATTTACTAATGCTCAGAAATGTAACAAACTTACCCTGAAGGGTCGTCACATGGAAAACTGACTTTTACTGCTATAAAACGTAGTATAATTGCATGGAAGCTACCGGCTTCCTTTCCCAAAACAACTTGATAATATTTTAGTTTGCTAAAAATTGGTTCATAAATAAAAATCAACTCCCTACGGGTGTACTTGTTTGTGGCGGCGGGGCGGGGGGTAAACTCCCAAGTTCGGTGCCTTTTATAGACAACGGTGGCTGAACCCCCCTGGATTTATAAAAGTCCGTGTTTTTCCCCCTCCCCTCACACGTGCTCGTCCTTCCGCGACACACTGCTCGTTGGATTTGGTCGCTGCCAAAAAGCAAAGAGTAAAAAAGTCTGATGCGTATAGGCCAGGGAATTTCCCGCCACGAAAAAGTCCGGAATCGGTAACGGAGGCCGACGACGCTCGGCTTCCCGACTCGGGTGGAACTTGCCTCAAGTGAGAGGGCGGAAGCGGACGAAGAGAAACTCGTGGTCGCTATGGCAACCTTGACAGCCGGGAACTTCGGTCGACGTCCCGGTTGGAGAAGGAAATATAGAGTACTTCCGGCGGCGGCGGCAAGAAGGGGAGACTGTGACCGGAAAGGGTTGCGCTTTGTTTGGAGCAGAAGAGGTCGGAGTGAGGGTGAGTGGGTGGAGGTGGAAGTGTTGGGGGTGGATCGGCTCCCTCGTGGGGCTCCAGCGTCCCCCGTTTTCCCCTAGAGCCTCGGGAGCCCGTCCCGTCCCCGGGGCCTCTGACAGGGGACCCCCAGCTTCCCTTCTTGTCCCAGCAGGGTCCTTTGATCCTTCCCCAAAGCAGAGTGAGCTCTGCCTCGGTCTTTCCCTTTCGGGAAATTTGTGTTTAATTTTTCAAGATTTTCCTTCTTGAGACTTGAGTACTGTATTCAAGATCTTGTACAGGGCTTGGATAATTAGCAAGAAAGCTCAACAATAAACTAGAGAGTCAAAACCCTGCATCGCTGTGTTTCTGCCCCAAGCAAGATGCACCTTCAGCACTGAAAGCCAAGAGCTTTATTTTTAAGGCTTGTTTTTAAGAAATATGCAAGACTTCACTGTATGTCCTGTCATCAGGATTTGACTCATTTCATGAATATGAATTTGACGGGGTTGTATTATACCTCGGCTTCCTACTTGTCCTCTCAAGGTGTGTATGGGACACTGTTATGTTCATTAAAGTATGTATGCTATCAAACTATAAAAGCAGTATTCTGATATAAAAAGTATACCATAGTGGCATGATAAAGTAGGTTGGTTCTTTTAGACGTTAAGGGATTTCTCAAAAATCTCCTAAAATTTCCAGATAAAAATATAATTGATAGGCTTGCTCAGTGATGCTTTGCTTTCCTCTGTATAAGTCATAGAAGGAAAACTGAGCACATCCTATTTTCAGTTGTGTGAGATTAGTTAAGAACAAGCACGATACAGCAAGCCATGTATATTAAGCACATCAAGAAAATTGAAGTATTCTGTTCTCTGCAATACTTGAAGACTGAGTAGCAGATTTTCAGGTATTCTGTGTCAAGTTGGAAGCTGAGAAGGTCATGGAATAATTTGAAATATTGAGACTAGGATTGTGTACGAAAGTGTTGATCTTTCTCTCACACTTAGTTACATAGGCACAAGCACAACATTAAGTGTATATAGAAGGATTTTCATGTCTTGGTTTTATTTTTGTTTTTTTCCCCTTCCCTTTAGGTCTTGGGACCATAAGCCATTCTGGAATGTCTTTGAAAAATTTGTATCACAAAGGTATGATTCCAATCAGAAACATCTGTTGCTAATGAAATATTAAATGTTTTTAGTTTAATGGAAGGGCCATACATTCAATTTGCAATCATGTCATGGTTGCAGTTTGATTTCTGGAATGAGGATGGGAATTTTCTCACATAGTTTTTCCCAAACAGTTTGAAACTGGGAAAAGTATGATTTAAAAAAATACTCCTCCGTATGTGGGGTTTTGTACCCATTTTTATTATTTGAAATTGTGCCATTTGAGCTGACACCCCTTTCCCCTTCCTACAGCTCCATATAAACAATGGTATTGTGACCTTAATGATGGATGATAGGATAAGCACTCAAATTCTTTTCGCTTTTTATGGCGTTGATTTAGTACAACTTTGATGTCAGATAATGGCTGAAGGGAATAGGTCTTTAGATCTGAATATATGCAATCAAAATAGTTCACATAATCTATATATTTATGTAATTGAGATAATACCATTTATATGAAGTTACAATATTTACAAATGATGCTAAGCCAATGACATAAATTGATGTCATTTGCAAATGTTAATGCAATACGTTAATGCAAGAAAGGCGGGGTATAAATCTAATAAAATAAATAAATAAATATGTGAATGATGTAAATTAAGTCCATTATCTGGAGTGTTTCAGAAGCAGCAGACCATGATTTGGAGGTGGCCATTATTTAGAGGTGAACTAAATTTTGGTTGGTTGCATCCAGAGTTTGCTGAATGGGGCTGATCCAACTGAGTGTAAAATTTAAGTGTATTGATGGTGCCAGTTCTGAATTTACCGGTAATCTGTTGTGACGTTTGGAACAGGATAGAGAAGGAAAGGGGAGCCAGATAGGTCTACGGTTCATCTATAGAATGAATGTGGAACCTCTGGTAACACTCTAGCCCAGTCCTTCAAACCTCTGAAGCCTCATGTCAGGCTCAACCTCCAATTTCTCCTTCTTCCAGGAAGTCTTTCTTGCAGTCTTTTCCAAATGTGAGTGGAGTGCTTAGCCTGCTTTCAGATGAAGTACCATTCAGCTAATGCTGCTTCATATCTTAGCTTTCTGGGAATTATGAGTTGCGGTGGCAGCAGCTGTCAAGAGCTGCAGTGTTGAACACTTCCCACAAATTCCTAGAAGTCTGTGCTTAAAGCTACCCAGTGGGAGTGGGTTCACTTACCAGCTCCCAGGGAAGTGTTCCTTTAAGTGTTTATAATGCTTGAAGCTACTACAACTTGACTAACATGTAGGGATGAATAGTGTCCACACAGCAGGAGAAAGTCCTGTTCCCCCTCTATTCTTTATTTTATTCTTATAATGCTGTTTGTTTATTTATTTATTTATTTATTTATTTGTTTGTTTGTTTGTTTGTTTGTTTGTTTGCTTGCTTGCTTGCTTGCTTGCTTGCTTGCTTGCTTGCTTGCTTGCTTGCTTAGATTTATACCCCGCCTCATTTCCCCGGTCAAGGGGAACTCAAGGCAGCTAACAACAATAAAACACAATGATATACAATAAAAACCATTTCTAAATACAATCATACAATCAGCAGTCATCCAAG